>RCUC01138867.1:0-52842 GCA_003697995.1 Taxidea taxus jeffersonii | reverse complement strand
CCGTGTTGGGCTCTCTGTTCGGCAGGGAGCCTGCTTCTCTGCCTGCCACTACCCCTGCTTGTGCCATCAGGTGAATAGATAAAATCGTTAAAAAAAAAAAAAAGAAAGAAAGAATACTATGTATGGATATGTTGGCACATGCACAGAAACAGAGCCAGGAAAAATACATTCCAAATTTAATGGTGGTTATCTCTGCCAGGTCATATTATAGAGGATGTCTATAGCCTAAATCATTCTGTTCTTCATTTTTTTTTTTTTTAAGATTTATTTATTTGACAGACAGAGATCACAAGTAGGCAGAGAGACAAGCAGAGAGAGAGGAGGAAGCAGGCTCCCTGTTGAGCAGAGATCCCGATTCAGGGCTCGATCCCAGGACCCTGGGATCATGACCTGAGCCAAAGGCAGAGACTTAACCCACTGAGCCACCCAGGTGCCCTATCTGTTCTTCATTTTTAAGTCAAAAAACATTCATGGCAATCTTTAGGATTTTTTTCTTTTTAAATATTTTATTTATTTGCAGAGGGGAGAGGGAGAAGCAGGGTCCCTGAAGAGCAGGGAGCCCAACATGGGGCTCGATCCCAGGACCCCGGGATCATGACCTGAGCCGAAGATAGATGCTTAACCCACTGAGCCACCCAGGTGTCCCATCTTTAGGATTTCTTCCAGTGCCGCAGGTTGGGTGGAGGGTAGAGATCTACAACACTCTTCTATGAAGGACCACTGGCTGGGTGTGGTCGCTACAGCATCGTTCATAGAGGTAACAACTAAGGCAAGTGGCTGTGGAAGAGGAGCGGCGGGGTAAATCAATGCACCTGCACTCAGAACATGCCCCCAGCCCACAAAAGGATGAATGTGGCCTTTAGCAGGTGACCAGCAGGGATTTCCATGAGGTCCTAATAAGTAAGAAAAGATCCAAAAAAAGAATGCACAGATGATGCCAATTTTTATACAAGAATGACAAATAGGTATGATTTACACATATAAGAACATGAGTGTACATAGACACATACATACACACATTTATAAACAGGATTACTACCCTTAACAATTATGGGGCCAAGAACAAGAGAACAAATATAGGTCCACAGAGTGAGTCGTTTTAAGTACTTAGAAATCAAGTTAAGATACTATGAAATAAAACATTCTATCTCCTACCTTGACAAATACTTTCCACTAACAACCTGGAAAACCAGGTTCAAATTTACAATTCTAGAATTCCTCAGCTAAGTGCCAGAATTTGGCAGTATGGACAGAACCAGCCTCCAAGTCCTCTGCCCACCCACCACACCCCACCTGTCCTGGTTAAGAGGCTTGTGGATGGGGGCAGGTCAACAGACACCACAGCCCACATGCAGGCCACACCTCATCTTTACTGCTCCCTGGCCACCTCACACTTAGGGGGCTGCCCTCAAAAATGATGCACTGGGCAACAGGCTCACAAAGAATCAGATTCAAAGCACTTGGGGCAGGGACTCCAGTATTTAGAGTTGTGGGGGTTGGAGGGGGCCTCTAAGGGCCATTAGTAGGACCACTGGTGAAATTTGAACATGGACACTTACGTAACAATCAAATTAATGTTTCCTGTGGTTATGAGAGAGAATGTCCTTGGGGCGCCTGGTGGCTCAGTCCATTAAGTGTCTGCCTTTGGCTTAGATTACAGCCCAGGGTTCTAGGATCAAGGCCCGCACTAGGCTCCCTGTTCAGTGGTGAGTCTGGGTCTCCCTCTCCCTCTGACACTCCCACTCCACTTATGCTCTCTCTCAAATAAATAAATAAAATCTTTATTTTTTTAAAAGATTTTATTTATTTATTTGTCAGAGAGAGTGAGCACAGGCAGACAGAGTGGCAGGCAGAGGCAGAGAGAGAAGCAGGCTCCCTGCTAAGCAAGGAGCCCGATGTGGGACTCAATCCCAGGACGCTGGGATCATGACCTGAGCCGAAGGCAGCCGCTTAACTAAGCAGCTGCTTAGCCACCCAGGCGTCCCAATAAAATCTTTTTTAAAAAATTCTTTGTCCTTAGGAAATACACACAAGTATTTAAGACCAAAAGGGTACAATGTAACTTATTCTCAAATATTCAACAAAGAAATATAATAATAAGGCAAATTTTTCACAATTAGTCAATCTGGACAAATGGGAGTTCTTTATACCACTATTAAAAGTATTTAAGGGGCACCTGGGTGGCTCAGTGGGTTAATGCCGCTGCCTTCGGCTCAGGTCATGATCCCAGGGTCATGGGATCGAGCCCCGCATCGGGCTCTCTGCTCTGCGGACAGCCTGCTTCCTCCTCTCTCTCTGCCTCTCTGCCTACTTGTGATTTCTGTCTATCAAATAAATAAATAAAAAATCTTAAAAAAAAAAAAAGTATTTAAATATTTTTGTTTCAAATCACTAAAATTTTCACGAGTGACGTGTCTCACCAAAACACACCTGTGTATGTTCATGGACCAAAACAAGCGGAAAAGTATTGGTTGAGGGCAAGAAACACCCAAGAGAAAAGGTAAGAGTAAGAGTAAGAAGCAGAGAGAAGAACCAGTCCTCTACTAGTGAAGGAAAAAAAACTGAGATGTCAAGGGGCGCCTGGGTGGCTCAGATGGTTAAGCGTCTGCCTTTGGCTCCGGTCATGATCTCAGCATCCTGGGATTAAGCACCGCTTTGGGTTCCCTGCTCAGTGGGGAGCCTGCTTCTCCCTCTCCCACTCCCCCTGCTTGTGCTCTCTCATGAATAAATACTTAGAAAAAAAATTAGAAAAAATTATTTAGAAAAAGTTTATTTAGAAAACAAATGTCTATCTAGAATTAGAGAACACATTAAGATCAGGAGAAACCATCCCCACTGGCCTCCATCTACTCCCTCACACTTCCCAGCTCTGAGGGTGCAGCGGAATGGGGCAAACCTGGAAACGGTCACTAGCGGAGCATGCTAGGATGGGAACAGAACCATTAGTTTGTAGAATTAGTGTGTAAGAAATCGTAGTGGCAGATGACTTAAGGCCAAAAGTAGTTACAGCTGTCCTAGAAACAGCTACGAGATGCTGTCCTATTCAGCCTCTGGTTGCAGGCAAATGCATCTTAGGGCCCGCGTGTCCAATCTTTGGGAGACAACTTTAACCCCAAACCCTCACTCACCCTGAACCAATGTGCTTTTCCCAGGTAACCTTGCTGGCTTTGTTTGACAGAGGTAAACTGGTTTTTGACTTCCATCTCAACTGAGACATCTCGGCGCTGTCCCTGGGTCCCAAGGAGCTCCTCTGTGAAGTCACTGCGGAACTCCGAGGGCTTCCGCCAGACCAGAGTCAGCTGGCCACATTTAGAACTGGGAAAATGAGACATTTCCACGTGCAGAACACAAAATGGAGCATCAGAACCCATCCCACAAACCGTACCACACAGCCATCTTTCATCCATTGTGAGACATTCTCTTTATTGATAAAGTTGAACTTACAGCAACGACAGGAGCTACAGCACGCTCAGACAGGACAGCAGGAGTACAACACAGCCCGTGGCGGGTATACAGCACAGTGCCCACCTCTCACGGAAACTGTGGAAAAGGCCAGGGGGCCTTATGATAAAGCAGGATTCGCCAAAATCAGAAGGCCAACTGGCCCCCACAGTTGTGACATGGAAGGCACAGCATGTGCCTGTCCTCTGTCTACACTGTCCTCTGTGTGAGCTCCAATTCTTTGAAAAGAGGAAGGCTACAAGAGCATAGTAGACGGAAGTCCTTCAATCTAATCTGAGAGAGGCCTGGACTAGATGCAGCATTGTTCAACTTTGGCCCATGGCACAACACAAGAGGGTGACTTGGTCAAAGGTAAATCTGTTGGGAAGATTTCAACCAGGGATGTGGATTCCAGGTTAAAATATAACCAGGTTAAATCATATTTCGTGACCTAGCTGTTACCAAAATGTTAATTTACCACCAAACAAGACATTCTCCCCAGATCTATACCACAAAGACAATACCAACATACCAAAAAAAAAAAAAAAAAAAAAAATCTGTTCCCATTTCTTCAATAATGGAGACACAATTTTGTCACACTGTAAAACATTAAAAGTAGAGTGGTTCAATGTAATGTCATAAAAGGTACAAGTACTTAAATTAGTTTTATTAAACTAGGTATTAACACTAGAAGGATTTGCTGAAAGAGAAAAGGCTAATGGCTCCACATTTGACTGTTTCCCACTCTTTCTTTCGTTTTCCAGGCCAATGTTATTATTTCTACATACAACAGTTCCTGCAATTGTCAATTTTTCGACATGAGCCTAGAATATGCTAAATTCTGTCATAATAAATATATTTATCCTTCCCTGGGAAGAAACATGAGAAAAAAGGGTATTGAAATATTAAGATGCATTCCACTCTTTAGGAAAAGAAAGTTCAGAAAACTCCCACCTAAAAAGAATGAAAATATGACCATCAATAACTCAGGTTAAAAATACCAAAACACAAAGCAAAACAAAACAAAACCCAAAAAACTAAAAATAGAAGTGGGAGGGAAGATGTTCAGAAGTAAAATCTCCTAAGGGCGCCTGGGTGGCTAAGTATCTGCTTTGGTCTCAGGTCACGATCTCTGGGTCCTGGGATCCAGCCCTGATTCAGGCTCCCTGCTGAGCCTGCTTTTCCCTCTCCCTCTACCCCTCTCCCTCCCCTCATGCTCTCTCCCTCTAATAAATAAAATCTTAAAAAAGAAAAAATTAATAAGTAAAATCTCCTAGATCAATCTCTGCACCCCTGCACAAAATAATTCTGGAAAAAAGCTCAAAGCCCTACCTGAGACTAGTTCGGACATCCCCTGCCAAGCCCAAGGAGATTCTAGTCCCTAACAGCAAAGATGCCAGGGCTGCTGCCAGGAGCCACGGCTGCAGTGACAGATCAAAATACTGCTCCAGGATGGCATCTCCACTCTGCTCAGCAGCAAGGTCAACAGTGTCCTCTCCAGCTCTACCACTGTGGGTTTTAAAACATCAAAACTTGTATCCTAATTATATGTGTCAATTATTTCTCAACAAAATTTAAGAAAAACCAAAACTTGTATCCTTCTCAGCTTAATGTAATTGGTCAACAATTTTCAGATGCAATTGACTGCCAAGAAAAGAGGCATTTCCTTTTCAAACATGAATAAAGAAGAGGTAAATCAGTGACTTCTGGAACTGGAGAGGACCCTGAAGATTAATAGCAAGATCAAGATCACACCTTTAGTTGTGGTCAACTACTCCACCCACCACCTGACACCTAAAACAATGTTCTTCCTGGGCACATGGGTGGCTCAATCAGTTAAGCATCTGACTGTTGGTTTCAGCTCAGGTCATGATCTCATGGGTTGTGGGATGGAGCCCCCACGTTGAACCCCACGCTCAGTAGGGAGTCTGCTTGGGATTCTCTCCCTCTGCTCCCCCCACCCCACACTCTCTAAATAAATCTTTAACGCAGGTTCAAATACCAAAGATTTCAAAATACCATGATTCAAGAAAAAAGACAGATTCTCAACGTGGTTCAGTAACTACTTACCCACCTCCTCCCCCAAAAAGAAACTCTTCTTAAAGACTGGGGGGGAAAATATTAAATCACAGAATTAGAAATTCTTAGGAAATGTTTTTAATTATTTTTATTTCATTCAACATTGAATTATTTCTTCTCTCAGCCTTTAAATAATTAATAGGAAGGGTGGTGCACACAGAGGCAAGCTGGGATAGCCTACAGCTACCTGTAAAAAACACAAATAATTTATTCCATTCAGTCATGCACGATTTAAATTTTAAAATAAAAACAGCAGTCATATGTAATTGTATGTTTCACTCTTGCATCATTTTATAGAAAAACATATACCAAAAAAAAAAAAAAAGGAGGTACTGGGTTAGAAATCTCTAGAATGCTAAAATCCAGATGACCATGAGGTATGACAGACCTTAAAATCACTGGAACTACTTCAAAATATATCAACAGGGCCCCATTATAAGAACTATTAATACAAACGTAATAAAACTACTGATGAGCTAGCAAGAGAGGAAAGGAACCTGCAGGGCACTCAAGCCCGACTACGATAACCCATGACAGATCCCAGTGCAGCTCGTGTAGTCTTGTAATACACAGCAATTCGAGGATGGGTGTAGGGCAAGCCCCTTTCCCCATGGATTCACTCTCTGCAGTCTCTGACACCCGTAGCCCACTGAGCCGGAAGCAGATGCTCCTCCTCCCCACCTAAGCGCACAAGATCAACAGCAGCCTAACTACGTCAGAGCACCTGTGTCATTCATCTGACTTCGCATCTACATGCAGGCGTTGTTGCATCATCTCAAATCATCACAAGAAGGGGGGAGGATGGAATGCTAACATCCTGAGACCACATTCACTGAACAGTACACTGTTCCACTTGCTCTATTGTTGTTAATCTCTTACTGTGCCTAATTTATAAATTATTTTATCATAAATATATCTGAATAGGAAAAAACATAGTATATGAAGGGATCAGTACCAGCTGCAGTTGCAGGCATCCCCTAGGGGTCTTGGAAATGTGTCTCTTGCAGATAAGGTGGGACTGCTGTATCAGCAAAGCTCTCCCTATAGCCTGCAGCCAAACACATGTTGAACCATTTGTTACTTCTGTCAAAGTTGCTTCTTTTAGAGTCAAACTTTTTTCTGTTTTGTTTTTTAATGGAGGCCCCATGCCCAGTGTGGAGCTCCATGCAGTTTGAACTCACAACTCTGAGATCAAGACCTGAATTGAGAGGCACCTGGGTGGCCCAGTCGGTTAGGTGACCAATTCTTGGTCTCGGTTCAGGTCATGATCTCAGGGTTGGGAGATGGAGCCTCCACGTTGGGCTCTGTATCAGGCTCTACACTGGGCATGGAGCCTGCTTGGGATTCTTTCTCTCCCTCTGCCCCTCCCTTCCTACCCTTCTCTTCCTCTCTTAAAAAAAAGAAAAGAAAAAAAAAAAAAAAAAGACCTGAGCTGAAATCAGGAGTCAGATGCTTAATCAACTGAACTACCCAGGCAAACCTAGAGTCAAAACTTTAAATAAAACACAGAAGTTGGGCCCCTGGGTAGCTCAGTCGTTAAGTGTCTGCCTTCCACTCAGGTCATAATGCCAGGGTCCTGGGATCAAGACCCACACTGGGGCTCTCTGCTCCGCAGGGAGCCTGCTTCTCCCTCTCCCACTCCCCCTGCTTGTGTTCCCTCTCTGTCAAATAAATGAAATCTTTAACACACACACACACACACACACACACACACACACACACACACAGAAGTTGTACTTTACAATTGCATTGTAAGATTTTTTTCAAACTTTCAAAGTGTTATGTAGCTGATGCTGAGAAACACTGTGTAAAAACAACAACATTGTGCTTTTCTCTGAACCAAAGCTGTCCCTCTCCTGATAAAAACTGGGCCCAGGGGCATCATTTGCCAGAACTAGGCATTCCTCCATTCTTTTCTTCTCCAGTATCCTATCAGCTTTTCATAAACCTAAGTAATTCTCTCTGGTCCAGAAAAGATCTTGGGGGAAATCACCCTTGGTCCATTCCCCACTGAGCCAATGAAAAGCTGTGCTTTGGAGACCCGGGTTACAGGCCTGGAGGAGGACCATGGTCTCAACCGCTGGTCCCTGGCCTCTCAACCACAGCACTGATTCCCTCATTCATTCTGATAAAGATCAGAGGACTCTAGCCACACACTCCTTTCATACATTCAGTCTACCCACTTGTATGTTTAATCCTGGACTTATTTAATAGTCTACACTGCAATTTTTTGAGTCACACGTTAAGAATGAATCTTAGAAACTCATCTCTGCCCCCACTGGAAAACTAGGAAGAACCATAAAGCCAGCTCTGTTAAGACTTACCCAGATGGGCTGAATCACACCTACCAACTTCCCAAATCTCATTCTACAACCAGAACTGAAAGTTGGAAGACCTCAGTAAAAAGAATGAATTCTTCTTCCTCCTCTTCCTCATGTCTGCCCCCAGTTTCTCCCCACCAACAATGCCTGCAGACTGGGGAAAACACTCCAAATAAACCAGGAAAAGGGAGACATTTTAAAAAAAATTTTTAAGGTAAGATGTGATGGAACTGCCAACCGCTGACAGATCACTCTGCAATTCTAAATCTCTCTCTCAATACCATCTACAAAGTTCTAGGCTTTGGTGGCTGACCTACACTGTGTGAACTCAAAAGTAGGACATTGTCCTAAATTTTACACCAGCACTGACCACAGGCTCGGGTTCCATGTGGTTCAGGACAATTATTTCTACTGCCACACTCTCTGTTGACACCAGCCAGATGTGGGTCACCCATACTAATCTCATTAGGTTCATCAGACTTAAAGCCCAGGTTGTGTTTGTGGACTGTGGTGAACTGTGGTAAACATCACAAAAGGAGTTCCTTATACCAAACCTTGTAAAATATTCCTGAAAAACTTCTCTGGAGTCACTCTGGTTATAGCAAAACTGCTTCCTGTCTAACACCACATTACATTCTACAGAGTACACCTTGAAATAAATACAAGTTTTTAAATCAATGAATCTGAATTGCTGAATCACTCTGAACCTTCATTTCAAGGAAAATGGTGAAATGTGTGGTTAGACTTCAATCTCCCTCAGGAAAAACAGGATGAAAATCATAGTCTGAAAGCCTAAAGGAGCTGGACTCCTCAATATACCACCACCTAGCTGAAAATGAAAACAATAAAGGAACGTGTTACTTATTTCACAAAGTATCTGAAAGCCTATCTTAAGCAGTGCCCTCCTGAATTTTCAGGATACAAAAACCCTTTCCTGAACTTTTCAGATCTAGAACTTCTAGAGAACATCAGCTGATCTGAAGCACTCATACGGGGCCATCTAACATTGTGGCTGCTTTTTCTAGCAGCTCATTCTGATCCCAACAAGCACCCAGTGAGCAAGGCCAGCCAACATCATCACCCCCATTTGGTGGGTCAGACGAGAGAGATCAATTAGCTCAGAAGTCACAAAGTTAGGAGAGACCTGAAAGGACTCAAATTGATGTTCCCCTGTCAGATTCACACTTGAACTTGTAGGTATGTATATAAGGCCAAAGTACAAATCTGAGGGCTACATCAAGCCCAGGTAGCCTGAGGTACACAGTAAAATGCAGATTTTCAATCTTTTTTGTTTGTTTGTTTGTTTTTTTATTTATCAGAGAGAGACAGAGCGAGAGCGAGCACAGGCAGAGGCAGAGGGAGAAGCAGGCTCCCTGCTGAGCAAGGAGCCCGATGTGGGACTCGATCCCAGGACGCTGGGATCATGACCCGAGCCGAAGGCAGCCGCTTAACCAACTGAGCCACCCAGGCGTCCCAGATTTTCAATCTTCTGACTCAGAATTTCTGGAGATGGACTTTAGAAATTTGTCAGTCAAGTTCCCCAGGTGATTCTGAAGCCCATTAGTTTGAGGACTACCAGCCTGAGTGAAATCTTAAATCCCAATCCATCCAGAGGACCCATGTGTTTACCTCTCCTCAAGCAACACAGAACTCGCCAAGCAAACCAAACAGCTTATTCAAGTTAACTGCACCAATGATCTAACCTGAACTATTCCTACCAAGACTTTATAGGTATCAGCCTAAAGAACACAGTCAACAGATTTAGGTCAGAGGTACACACAGATCAGCTTCACTCCTTCCAAAGTAACTTCTCAGTTGGCATCACCCCATAGTATCTTCACCAACTTCACGCACACCTGGAGGCATCTTCTTGTAGACTGCCAACACATGGGGTGTCAAATTCCTTTTGAAGGTACAGAACATTTCAAGGAAGGTATCATGCCATTAATTTCTAGAGGAAGTAATATGGATTTAACCCTAGGCAAAATCATCAGGTTGGGTTTACAGAGCATCTGTAAATGTGGCAAGAGCCCTAAAGATCATAGAGAAACTACCTCCTACCCATTATCTTTATTTCATACTGAAAATGGCAGCAAGTCTCCTTTTGAACTCATTTCTTATGGCACAGAATTTTAAAAGGGAGGGGAAAATGACAATTTCAGCTTATTTCATAGATTCAGACTGTGTTCACTGCCTTTGAAACATACTTTCTGGGGGGAAGAAAGTATCTCCCCATGGCATCCAGCAAGCACCGTCCTGCTGTAGTTCTCAGGAGGAATCCACCTGAAAAGGCTTCAAGGCTGCGGGGCCAAGCCTTGGACTTCTCAAAGACCTCTCACAGTAGCATGAAAATGTCTAACTGCAGGAGGCTGAGAAATGCAATGTGAAGACAGAAGAGAAAAAAGGAACAGGCTTAGAAATAAGTACATTTAAAAAAACAGCGAAAGATTGAAAAGATCACTCCGAATTTAAGAAAGAACAATCGGTATCTTACCATTTGAACCTAAAAGAATATACTCAGGGCAAGACAAATTTCAGAAGACATGACACTCTTGAAATACAGAATTTTATTTAGAAACTGTTTAAAGTAGAAAAAAACCCTGTCAAGAAAGACCAGGTGGAAAATGGGTTCCCAATATAATGGAATTTTAGGGCAACAAAAGTCTAAAAGGCCACAAAAGAGAAATAGCACCACTGTTATTTGAACAATGGCTAGTTACTTGCATTTTTTTGGCATTGTTAATCACTGAATCTGGGTTTTCCTCTGAATTCCACACAGAGCATGCACTACACAACAATTTTATCATAAAATATCTGCTTTCTACACACATTTTAGGACAAGCTACCACCAGGAACAAATCAATACAAATACATCAGGGGCTGAACAATCTCAGTAGTGGATGACACACATTTTGCAGAATTCTGCCAAACAAAGGAACTGAATAGGCCAAGGGCAAAGCAACTGAGGAGGAGTTAAAGAATGAAATATTTTAAATATTAATAATTAATTCAGACATGGTACTGTATCTTCTGCAAAAGAAAATTAACATTTAGTAACACACTAACGAATTTTATCTCCAAAGAGATTAGTGCACTGGCAAAGTATTCCGATAACAGTGGAGGGCGGTGGACAGCAGGTACCAAGAACACCCAGCCTTGCAGATCCCAAGGTAGCGATGGCCTTCACTGGTCACTCCCTTTGCCAGAGGTCCAGAAAGAACTTGCAGCGTGACCACCTACCTGCCTGCCGAACTTACACTCTAAGCAGCAAACTTTAAGGAGCCAAAGAGGAGTCCCCAGTGGGCGAGGGGAGCAGAGAAGAGAAACATGTTCAATGTAAACTTAAAAGACAGTAAAATGGGACACGACCCCCATTCAAATCCCAGAGATGTGGGCAAGTCCCCAAAAGTAGTTGTTAGATTTAAAAACTGGACACACCTCATTTCCCAAAAAACACAATACATAGAAATTTCAGGGATAACTGGAAAAATCGTCAGAGAAATGTTCAATGAAATTCAAGCTCTTCAACTCATCTCAGGGCTAAAACACATCCTCTATTCATCCCGGCAACAATGCCTCTTGCTTCTTAGAGCAGGGATACTATTGGTCAAGGACACCAAATGGCTTTACGGAGCAACTTTTTAAACTCTCCTTTTGGGCCAAGGTCTAGGCCTTTGAGGATTCAAGCAGCCCTGCAAGGCCTATGAACAGCAGATTCCAAAGGTCCAGAGGTCTGGCCCTTTCTTCCCAGACACAATGTCAAACACGAAAATCTCCTGTCATGTTACATTTTATATTTTGAAATATGGAAGCATATTTTAAATACTCTTAAGGCATTTATTTATTAAAACGTTTTCTGCCAAGATTTCACATTAGCTTAAAATTCAAATCAGTCTTTACATTTCTCTGAGGTCTCCACCTCAGTGTATCACATAAAAAACACCTTCTCCAGCAATCAGTGTTACCAGCGTCCACTCGGTGAGCCCCATGGTCAGCCTCTTTGTTCCCCAGGTGACCCAACTAGATGTTAATACTGCTCTGCTACAGGGTAAAAGCTCCTAACTCAAACTCATTGGAAAAGGGGTGAAACTTCTGCAAAGTGCACTTTAAGAAGAGGTACTGTTTGCTCATGAAAAGAAACCAGTGAGTCCTCTAAGAATAATAAAAGGGGGTATTTTACAGTTAAGCACATGATTTGGAGTGAAGAATTCGGATGTTGCTCTGCTGGTCCAGGCTGTTAGTACTCTTCTTGTTCCTCCTGTGGGCCCCCTTCATCAGGTATCACAAAGCCTTCCTAAAACGGGAAAATGAGAGGGAAAAGCTATTACTCAGCACCAAATGAAGGATCAGTTTCTACCATGGGGCCACTTTCCTCATATTTACAGCCTCTCAAAGTCAACGGCTCTTCCTATCTCTACCACACATTTGACATTTACTAGCACAAGGCCACGTGACCACTACTTTATTAGACAGTGAAAACACATCTCACAAAAGGCAAAAACTAAGCACAAACTTATCCTCAAAAGTTGATTTCTTAATTATGTCTTGATTATGGTGATGATTTCACACATCAAGTTGTACTTAAATGGGTACAGTTCATTACGTCAATTCTACCTCAATAAGATTGTTTTAAAAAACAAAATATACCCTCAAAAACCCCTGAAGCATCACGAAAGTTTAGTACCAAGCCATCTCTTCACAATAAGCTGTCTACAGAGCCAGCTTTTTTTATGCCTTCCTCTGATGGCACTTAAGGACCACGCATGCCACTGTAGGTATTGTGGGTTTACCCAAAACACTCATAATCCTACAGTAGCTGCCAAGACTGATCCAACATTAATGGCACAGGATACAGCCGATTCGTGGCTTCCACCTCACACTCACTCTAGGGCATTCTGGCATGTGGTAATGGCTACAGCACCATAAAAAATCAGACCTCCCCTTTGACCACCATCTTATTTTTTTTTCAACTAAATCTCTACAGCTGAATTTACTTAAGATAGAACTCCATTAAAATAATACTCAGATTAGACCAAGGACCCCTGTATCTTCATCATATTTGTTTCACTGAAGCTGGCAAAGAGCAAGCCTAGAATAGGATTTACTGAACAAAGTATCATCTTTTCAGTCATTTGTCTTCATCCCCCGAAATTCACTTGGCATATTTAAAGAACAGTGCTAATGACAACATTAATATTTCCTTATATTTGTATACCGTCATACATACTATAAAACACTTAGACATACTGTAGCTTGATCCTATAGACCTTACTGGTGTGCAGATTTATAAATAAGCAAAGCCATTAAACAATGGGCATAACAAGATACCAAATCCTAAATGTAGGGAAAATCAGTTTTCCCTAATCAGCTAGCCTGTCATGATTAATATCAGCAGATTCAGCGGTGTAATAATACACATGGATCCCAAGACCATAAAGTACTGAGAGGAAATGGGAACCAGGCACACTCCAGGGCAGGAGGAACAAAGATACAATCCGACAACTATGGGCAGGGGACATCAAAAAGGGGCCTCGAGCCAGGTTCCCAGGTCATGCTAGGGGCCCTGATAAAATGGAGCTGAGAGGTCTAAGTTGCAGGGGGTGGAGTGGGGATGATGGGGTTAAGAGCATTTTGTGGCACTCATCACCTACCAGTGGTCATAAACCACAGATTCAGGGCAAGCCAGCCACCTCCTTGTCCTATTCCTGCCTCAAAGGCTCACAGACCTCAAGGCAGAGGTTGAGGCTGAGCAGAGATGACCTCTGAATGACTCTGAGAGGTCAAAGTCTTTTGATGAATGCTATCCTGGAACAGAACAAGCACCAGCACTGAGTTTGCTGAAAACAACCAGATAAAATTAACTTTGTCTCAGATGGCAAAATGGCAAGAATATATCCTGGTGTCAACACGTACATCTGTGGCATAGAGAATGTCCACAATCCTCTGCAATACAGGGTTGTTTTCCCCCTCGTTCTCCTGGCAAATCAATTCAATGTTCCTTAGCTTTCCAAAGTAGAAATCTCTTTCTTTCTCCAAATCTTCGACGGTAAGTTTCAATACGTTGACCTGCATAAGACATTGGAAAGAGTGAGATACTCAGCATTTACATACCAATAACGTATCAGACAAACTGCTACGCCAAACGAAGATGTGATCTTCCATCACACTAACATGGATCAAAACCCACTTCTGTTTAATATCAATTTTCTTCAGCTCCAGATAAATAACGTAGGCTTGTTCATAGCCACTTTGACTATAATGCCTCCAAGGAAGAGGCAGGCTACACCAGGAACTTCTCAGGCATCATGAGGAACTTCTCAGGGATTGAGAAAAGTTCAAGGAGGAAAAACTCTGGAATTCTGAGACAAATATAGAGGCAGAACCCACGACCCAGCCCAGCAAAGTGGCTGACAAGCATAAACTGAGTCCTTACCAAGGCACTGGTCAGTGAAATCAAGGTCTTTCTGCATGTGGAGGTCAATGGAAAGAAGGTCTGGTCTGGAGAAGCAGGATAGAAATGGCAAGGCAGGAGAGGAAGACTGCCTACAGATGACTACTGTTAGCCAAAGACAGCTAGAAGTGAGAACAACCTGGCCATCGAGAACTCAGTGGTTCTCACGGGGCCGCCTTATGTTGGGGATGGGGGGGGCACTCCACGACTCAAAAGAAGAGAAGGTCCTGGCCCTCTCTCCCCAGAGAATTTAAAAAAGGAGAGAAGACATAGAGGCAGGGAGCAGACCCAGCATATTCTACCAAGCATCTCGCCAGCTCACCACACGTGCTAAAGGATTCTCCTGCTGAGGGGGTTAACTCCCACAAAAGGCCAGTGAACAAAAAAATCTCAGTGCTTAGGCCAGGACTCTATTTAGCCAACAGTGATAAACATAATAAGAACGCTCATGGTTCTTTATATTTTAAGCACAGCACACATCTTCATTACAGTATATCCAACACTATGACATGTGAATTTGATTTAACTCTCACTGAAATACAAATTACACGGCATACCATGCAGCATAAAATCCTGGGGTTTTATGTACGGTTTTCAAGCATAAAGTATCTCACTGACGATTATTTGTATTGGTTACATGTTAAAATGGTAATACTTTGGATACATTGGGTAATGGGTCATTAGAAGAAATTTCATGTTTTTCTTCTCCCTTTTTTTTTAACGTGGCTACTAAAAAATTTTAAATTATGTATGTGCCTCACATTTCTGGTTTGCATTCTATTTCTCTTGAACAGCACTGCTCAAGTACAGGCTGGGGCCACAGGGAAGCCCAAGCCAGGAAATCAAAGGTGCAGATACTGAGCACAATTCAGGTAGCAGGGAATTTTGAGAGCCAGAAGGGCACCACAGACATCATCATCATGTCCAACCTTCTGAACCACCTGCAAAAACTGAAGGAAAACAGCTGCTTTAGCTCCTCCATGGCCTCACAAGGAAGCCAGAATAGCCAAAGGGATCAAGTCCTGTTCCAGGGTGGAAGAAAACTCCCTTTCATAAGCTGCAGTCAAGAAGTATCCAGAGATGAGAACAGGTGTTCAGAACCACCAGGACCATCCTGTCAATTACTTAATTTCAATGTTCATCATCAAAGGCCTGAACAGACCAAAACAGAATCAAGGTTCTAAACAGACTTTCAGGGGTGCCTGGGTGGCTCAGTCATTAAGCATCTGCCTTCAGCTCGGGTCATGATCCTGGGGTCCTGGGATCGAGCCCTCCAACAGGCTCCCTGCTCGGCGGGAAATCTGCTTCTTCCTCTCCCCCTGCTTGTGTTCCCTCTCTCGCTCTGTCAAATGAATGGATAAAATCTTTAAAAAAGAAAAAAAAAAACCTGAGAATTTCAATGAAACAAATATAATATAAATAAATAAACCACCATGTATAAAAATAAACTATCAGCCACAAAGTGGAGTATGAGACGGGATAGAAGATAGTAGGGCAAGACTGGGGCACCCAGGTGGCTCAGTCAGTTAAGAGTCAGACTCTTGATTTCAGCTCAGGTCATGGTCTCAGGGTAGTGAGATGGAGCCCTGCATCAGGCTCTGCATGGAGACTGCTTCAGATCCTCTTTCTCCCTCTGCCCCTCCCCTAGCTCACCCTAAAATAAATAAATAAATCTTTTAAAAGGGGGGCGGGGGGGGGGGAGCTGACCAATCCCAGCAGTAGGAAGCTGCCTTAAATCTTGAGTTCTAAGAACCAAGAGCCAGGGAAGAGGTCTGCTAATCACATTAGTGACTTAGGAGTAAAGGGAAGTCAAAAGGTATGCTACAGGGGCGCTTGGGTGGCTCAGTGAGTTAAAGCCTCTGCCTTCAGGTCAGGTCATGATCCCAGGGTCCTGGGATCGAGCCCCACACTGGGCTCTCTGCTCAGCGGGAAGCCTGTTTCCTCCTCTCTCTCTCTGCCTGCCTCTTTGTCTACTTGTGATCTCTGTCAAATAAATAAATAAATTCTTTAAAAAAAAAAAAAAGTATGCTACACTTTGGAGTCCATCACTCGTGGTTCACCAGTGCGTCCCTCACAAACCCACTCCAACTTCCTTGGCCTACACATCATCAAGGGCACCAGAACCCAGCCTTCTGGGCCGCACCGAGAGGCCAAAGCAGGCTTCCTCCATTATATCATTCAATAAGATATATCCACAAGTGAGTATACACTGAAAGTCACTGGCTTTTGCTCCCCATTCCTCTAAATGCTTACCTAGATTATTAAAACTCTGTGGCTAGTAATCAATGCCACTCTTAAACTTTCTCTTGTAGTAAAGTAATAGCTATAACCTAGGAAACCTAAGGAGATTGCTTTGGACCTGCACTGGCCAGCAGAGTAGCTAGGAGCCTCAAGTGGCTATCTGGGTACTTAAAATGTGGCCAATGCAATTGAGACAAGCGGCAAATATTAAATACACACAAATATACACTGGATTTCAAAAACCTAGTAAGGTCTTCAAGCATAAAATATCTCACTGACAATTATTTGTATTGGTTACATGTTAAAATGGTAATACTTTGGATACATTGGGTAATGGGTTATTAGAAGAAATTTCATGTTTTTCTTCTCCCTTTTTTTTTAACGTGGCTACTACAAAATTTTAAATTATGTATGTGCCTCACATTTCTGGTTTGCATTCTATTTCTCTTGAACAGTACTGTTCTGGACTCAAATCAACTCAAAGTAAACTCCAGGATGCCTTAAGAATACAGAATCGCTGCATGAGGTAATCCGTGTAGAATATACTGCTGTCCTCTTGCCCTAAGAAGCTGGTCTGGCTCTATTTCCCACATCAGTTACGTCTCCCACACCTCCACACCTTTGCCACAAATTCAAATATTTCCAAGAGGCCAGACAGACCAGGTAAAAGAGCCAAAGGAGTCAGTAACAGGGTGTTACAGATAAGGACTCTGGCAACCTGGAGAGAACCTAAAAAAATCCTTCATATTAACAAAAAAAAAAAAGGAGGAAAGCCTGTGCCAGCCCCGGTACTCCAGAGACAGGGCTTGGGCAGCTGACTCCACCCTCTGGGCAGGTCATTTAACCTCCCCAGGCACACTGTCCCTATCTGTGAGACCTCACAGGGCTAATGCAGAAGTGAAGTACTCACTAGAGCAAGGGCAAACCACTCTAAAAATGTCCATTATTTTTTTGTTTTTATTATTAACATTTGTGAAGACAATCTGACTCTGTGAACTTTTTTAAAAAGACTCCCAGTCTTTTTTAAAAAGACTCCCAAAATCTACAAGAACCATAATAATCACAACTGTTTTTTTATCCACAGCCATTTTCCTCTTTTATCCCAGACACCACTCCAGGGACCTGACATAACATCAGCTCAACTACTATGAGCAAAGTATTAGCCCCACTTCACACAACACAGTAAGTTCAGAGAGGTTACCTGACTTGCCCCAAATAGAAGCAACAGAGCCAGAAAAATCCCCAAACCTATACAACCCAAAGCCTGTGCCCCATCACACAGGACATTAGCTGCGCCAAGAGCAGCAGTCCCACAGAACCCGCTGCATCTTCTTCTAGAGAGTACAAGAAGCCCGGGCTGGCCACCCAGCCTTAGCATTAGCAACACTGTTCTTCCGAGACTGCTTCCTATGCACATCCTTGCCTAGAAACCGAGAGTTACAGGGCAGTCTCTTTACTCTCCAGGATTTCTGTACTTCACAGCGACAGTCCCCAGAGGGTACTCAAGGCAGCCACACTAATGGGGATGGTGGCCCATATAAGGTACCTTGATATTGGCACCTAGAAGCACAGGGCACACACAAATTAAAAGACTGAAAAACAAACAAAAACAAAAAAAAACCCAGGGGCATCTGGGTGGCTCAGTGGGTTAAGCCTCTGCCTTTTGCTCAGGTCATGGTTTCAGGGTCCTAGGACTGAAACCTGCATCGGGCTCTCTGCTCAGAAGGGAGCCTGCTTCCCCCCACCACCCCCCCGCTTGTGGTCTCTGTCAAATAAATAAATAAATAAATCTTTAAAACAAAGAAAGAAACAAACATCTTTGGGCAGGCTCTTATGTCCTGATCTTCTAGGAGCAGGGCTAGGGTCACAAGAGGTTCCAGGTTCAAGTGAGGCCACTGCCCCCAGGTTTTAGGACTTGGCTTTCAGGAAAGTGAAAGGATTCAATTCCAAACACACAGGAATCATAGAGCATTCCTGATTTTAAAACTGGAATTAACAAAGAAAATCATCCAAAAGCAAACAAACAAAACTGTAAGGGTTGGTGAAAAAATGTCTAAGTCTAAATTTTGTTCAGATCCAGAGACCTCTGATAAGTACCTTCAGGATATTTAACTAATCCTGAAGCATACACTTCAAATCACAGAACAAATAAGAACAGTAGAGCTTTCCACGCCAGTTCCACTCTAACTTAGATCTCTAGTGACCCAGGATTTCAGCACAGACACCACAAGTCTTTTTTATTTATTATTTAGAAAGAAACTCTCCTTTTTCTTTGGTCGGAGCCAAAATTCAAGAGACACTGTGAATCCCACAGAACCCTGAGCAGTGTTCCAGAGATCTTTGACAGGGTTCTACCGTACGGGCGGGTTTCCAAAGACACTGGCTTCTGTCGCACCAACACATCTTAGACACGCCCGATCCCACTCTTCTACCCACACCCCCGCACTCCCAGTCCCCACACAGCACTCAAAGTGCTCACAACTCACGAGGACTGCTTCAGCAGGCGGACAAGGCAGGCCTTCCTCCAAGAACACAGACAGGCCTCCCCTGGTCAGGGCTGCCCAGCACCCTTTCTCCGGAAGAGACTCCCGTCTTGGACGGAGGAGTTGCCTACCTGCTGCATCAGTTCGGCTGCTTCGTCATCCCCGTTGCCCACACCAGGGTTCTTTCGCACCACACCCGGGCCAGCCTTAGGGGTTGCAGTAGTTCTGTGTGTTGCAATGGGCCTCTGTGGAGCTAAGAGAGCAGCAGAGCTTTTTTTAAGAGGAGAAACTTCAAGATAAAAAACCCGCCAGACAGGAGGAGGCTGTGACCAACGGCCCTCCACAGCTGTGCAGTGCAGGGACCCACTGTAGAGAGCCTGGCATGCAAGACCGCACTCCTGTGTTTGCCCAGAGCGGTTTCTATGGTAGCAGAGTTAAGTACCAATTTTAGCCACCATCTTTTGTGCTGGGAAGGAGTCCCTCTGTGAGGTCTTTTTTCTGCTGGGGTAAAGAGCACTATCATCTGAAAGCAACACAGTCCTTCTGGCGCACACCAACAATCTACCTTAACCTAGCTCCAGCCAAATCCACACAGAAGGTAACTTCATGGAGCAAAGACAAACTTCATGCCAGGAGTGGGCTCACAGTCCCAGCTGCTGCCGGGTGCCCAATGTCTCCCATCTGGAAAGTAAGATGCCCCCCACCTTAGAACCTCAAACTCCTTGGCTTGGGAAGAGGAGGGTGGCAAACTGCGCTTACCACTCATTACCTCAAAACCCGCATCTTGCTCACCTTGTTAAAGGAGGTTAGGAGGGTTAGGAGAGGAAAGCAGCGCCCTGACTAGGACTTACAGACTTCTCTGTGAGTAGAGCCAAAAGCTGACAAAGGAAAGAGTGGTGTGGTTAAAACAATTAAGAATAATCAAGAACAGGCTACCTGGAGGTAAATTTATAGTTCATGATTTTAATCATTTCTTTAGCAATTATTCTGTAAAGCTGTACATGATGCCAGGCTTAGAAATATCTGATCTTCCTGACACCCCAAAATGTTCAATAACTGAAAGGCTTTCACCCGCAGATACAGGCACTTCCTCTGGGTGATCTCTAGTATATCTTTATCCCCAAGATTACATGCTTACTGCAAGTCTCCACTTGCCTGTTGCCAGCATCTATGCAGATCCCCATTCTAGCAAGCTAAGCACTAAGTATCTGGAGAAATCAGAACCCTCAAACTCTGCTGATAGGAATATAAAACAGTGCAGCCACTTTGGAAAAGAGTCAGGTAGTTCTGTAAAAGGTTAAACAGAGGAACCATATGACCCAAGGATTGTGCTCCACAAGTATATATCTTTGGATTTATATCCAAGAAAAATGAAAACATAGGCCCACACAGAAACTTGTATAGGAATGTTCAAAGCAGCACTATTCCTAACAGCTCAAGGGGGGAAACAACCCAAATGATCATCAGCTAATGAATAAGTAAAATGTGGGGGCCCCTGGGCAGCTCAGCCAGTTAAGCGTCTGACTCTTTGATTTCAGCTCAGGTCATGATCTCAGTGTTCTCTTGTTCTCTTGTGAGAACAAGCCCCGCATCAGGCTCTGCAGTGGGCATGGAGTCTGCCAAAGATTCTTTCTCTCTCCCTCTGCTTCCCAAAAAAAATTAAAATAAAAAAGTAAAATGTGGTATAGTCATACAATGGAGTATCATTCAGCCACTAAAAATAATGAAGTACTGACAGGTGCTAAGACATGGATGAACCTTGAAAACATAATGCTAAATTATAGAAGCCAGACACAAAGACCACATATTCTATGACCCCATTTGTGTGAAACATTCAAAACAGGTAAATCCACAAAGTGGATAAGTGGTTGCCTGGGGTTGAGGGGGAGGGGGAAGAGCTAGGGGAAAATGGGAAGTGACTGCTATGGGACACAAACAAGGTTTCTTTTAGGGAGTAACAAAAACGTACTAAAATTGGTTGTGGCGATAGTTGAACATATCTGCGAATACACTAAAAAGAATTCAACTGTACATTTTAAATGAGTGAACTGTATGGCAAGTGAATTTTATCTCAATAAAGCTATGAAAATTAGAAAGTACACAATGCCCCTCTCTACCTAGCAGATGGTTCAGCCTCTCTCTCATTAACTAATATTCTTTCCTCTTCTAGAAAAGGAGAAGTTAGCATCTGAAGATCTGCCCTCTCCCTAGTATACAAATGTTCCATGAATACATGACTGCAAAGAGGTCTTGGGAAACCTACCAAGCCAAAACCTTCTAGAGAAGGTCTCTAAAAACTGCCTCCCAGATTCTGCTGGCATCATAGCAAGCCAAAGCCACTTAGCAGCTCAAATTCCAGGGGAGGGCAGGGAAGCCACAATAAGCACAAGAAGCTGGTCTGCAGACAGAATGATGATGCAGAGAGCCAAGCACAGTTCCTAAGAGACCTAGAAATCTCCTTCAATTCCTGGGTGTTGCGGTCTGGTTATAACTTCCCATCCCAGGGCCCTGTGAAAAGGCCTTGTGTTCAAACTAAAGCTCTCTTTTGTGAGCTAACCTGAGGAATTTCTACCCCATACAACTAAAGAAGTACTGGCAACATTACATAAAGTAATTCATTCAAACCTCAAGAACAACCCTCTGGGGCAAATACCAAAATTCCCATTTTAGAGAGGAAGAAACTGTGGGGAAGAGATAAAGTGGCTTAAACAGGGCTAGAGAGACCTAGGAACAAACAGAGGTCTGCCTGATGCCACAATCGTGATCCTACCACACGGCCGGGATTATGCTCCTTAATCTCCCTAAGTTTATGGGGCTCAAAACCCTCTGGCTGAAGGCTGAATGAACGGATGACTGAACGAATACTTGGAATACTCTTGTGCGGAAATGATTTGTTTTGTAATTTTACCTGCACTGCTAGAGCTGAGAGGTTTCTTCGGTTTGTTCAGAGCTGGAGCAACAAGGGAGGGAGCCACTGCAGTTTCTTGACCTTGTCTGGCAGCTACAGGGTCATAGTCTTTTCCATCATAGTTAGCATCAAAAAACTTCTTGAACCACTGAACAAATTCAAAATTGTCCTGAAACTTTCCTTTTACTAATTTGTCCACAGGAATTATCTGCAGAAAAATACCAAGACTATTTAGCCCAAAGCAAGAGGTTTTTGGCAAGCATCAAACGTGACCATGCATCAAATCAGTATAAAGCTCTACCAAAAGGAGAAAAAAAATGTTTAGAGGCAAGAACTTGGTGCTAAGTAAGCCCCTGAAAGTTTATAGAGCAAGTTTCAATCAGTTTGCCTTCCACAAAGTACTTAGACCTGCCAACCCCCCATCAAAAGGAATCAGAAATGCAAAAAAACATGTATTATGTATTAGTCACATACACACATTCCAAGCACATCATAAGACATGTCATTCCATTGAAAAGTAAATCTCCCAGGCAACTTGCATGGCCACAGTGCCCATCACAAAGTAGGAAACCCAGAGCACAAACCAACCACAGGTACCTACAATGAACTGTGTTAAAGAAAATTCTGTCTTGTCAATCATATCTCAAAAAAAGCTGGAAAAAATTTCATCCAGAAAAAAAAAAAGGAAGGAAAAAAAAAATTCTGTCTTAAAAATAGATGAAAGTGGGACCCCGGGGTGGCTCAGTCATTAAGGGTTTGCCTTTGGCTTGGGTCATGATCCCAGAGTCCTGGGATCCAGCCCCACATCAGGTTCCCTGCTCCACAGGATGCCTGCTTCTCCCTCTCCCACTCCCCCTGCTTGTATTCCCTCTCTCACTGTCTCTGTCAAATAAATAAATAAAATCTTAAAAAAAAAAAAAATAAGTGAAGGTAAAAATCTGTCCCAGATCAGATTTCTACAAAATGGTATGTTTTTCTATTTTTTTTTTTAAGATTTTATTTATTTGAAAGAAAGACAGTGAGTGCGCATGAGCACAAGCAACGGGAGCAGCAGAGGGAGAGAGAGGGGCAGGCTCCCCACTGAGCAGGAAGTCCAATGTGGGGGCTCGATCCCAGGACCTTGGGATCATGACCTGAGCCAAAGGCAGACGCTTAACTGACTGAGCCGCCCGGGTGCCCTGGTATGTTTTTCAAGTAATTCCAATCCTATTAAAATGTAATCCTGTAAACTTTTTTATTGTACAGGGATCTCTGTTATCAGGTATTACTTTAAATTACTGGACTGCCGGTCAGAGTTTAACTATCTTTTAACTCATCAAGGATTCCAGGTGCAATGGTATTTTTATAAAAATGAATGTATGTGGGCGCCTGGGTGGTTCAGTCATTAAGCGGCTGCCTTCAGCTCAGGTCACGATCCTAGGGTCCTGGAATCAAGACCCACATCGGGTTCCCTGCTCGGCAGGAAGCCTGCTTCTCCCTCTCCCATTCTCCCTGCTTGTGTTCCCTCTCTGTCTCTCTGTCAAATAAATAAATAAAATCTTTAAAAAAAATGTATGTAATATTTTGAACTATATCCACCTCTCTAAGCAAATAAATAGATTTTTAAGAAATTACTCTGTATGATACTGAAACATTTATAAATGAAATGTTATCTGGAACTCACTTCTCAATAATCTGTGAGTACAGCAGGTGGGGTAAAGGGATATCTGAAATAAACTGGCCATCATTTGATAATTGCTGACATACATGAGAGATCATCACACTATTCGATCTACTTTTGTTTGCTTTAGAAATTTTCCTTGTTCATGGGGCGCCTGGATGGCTCAGTCGTTAAGCGTTTGCCTTCAGCTCAGGTCATGATCCCAGGGTCCTGAGATCGAGCCCCATACTGGACTCCCTGCACAGCAGGAAACCTGCTTCTCCCTCTCCCACTCTCTCTGCTTGTGTTCCCTCTCTCTTTGTCAAATAAATACATAAAATCCTTGAGAAAAAAAAAATTTTTCCTTGTTCAAAAAAATAAAGTAACAATTCTATAAAAAGAAAAATTATTGCACATCAGCTACACCAAACTATGCCTGGTACCTAAATAATATTCATTCAATACAAATGCATATTTCATATATTATAGAAAAACTGATTTTGAAGTCAATACAGACCAGATACACCAGCAAGGTAATTAAGGTGTGACTGTAAGCTTTATTAAAAAACATTTCCTCGGGATGCCTGGGTGGCTCAGTTGGTTAAACAGCTGCCTTCAGCTCAGGTCATGATCCCAGCATCCTGGGATTGAGTCCCACATCGGGCTCCTTGCTCAGCAGGGAGCCTGCTTCTCCCTCTGCCTCTGCCTGCCTCTCTGTCTGCCTGTGCTCGCTCTCTCTCTAACTAATAAATAAATAAAATCTTTAAAAAAAAAAAAAAAAAAAAAAACATTTCCTCAAAAAATGGCTTAAAAGAAAAAACCATTCTGGGACACCTGGGTGGCTCAGTCAGTTAAGTACCCAACTCTTGATTTCAGCTCAGGTCATGATGTCAGGGTCATGAGATTGAGTCCCATCAGGCTCTATGGTTGGTATGGAGTCTGAGATTCTCTCTCTCCCCCTCTGCTCCTCCCCTCTTCACACTCTAATAAATAAAATCTTTAAAAAAAAAAAGAAAAATGGGGGGGGCTGCTTAATTTTGTATAATACATTATCTACTAAAACAGATAATATTTGTCCTAATGGAGCCTGGTGGACTATGTTTCTGATACTTTCAAATATCCTTAGGGGCAAAAGGGGAGTTGTCAGCACACACAAAGGATCTTCCTTGTACCCTACTATAAAAAGCAAGTATTACTAGATTCTTCTCTTAGAACTACTTATTCGACCATATGGTATGCTTTATAGAAGTAAATCCAGAGACAAAAAGGATTAAGTCTCAGACTAATAAAGATTAAAAAGTATTATTAAAAAAATAATAATAATCTTGAGTATAGATTTATAGGCAGATTCCTCCAGACACCAGTAACTTCAAAATAAAGGAAGAGGACAACAAGGGAACTGGGGGAAGGAGGGTACAAAGAAATGCTGCTCCCAATAAATCCTATTTTAGCTGGAGAAAAATTATATAAACTGAGGGGGGGGGCGAATAGAAAATGTCCAGTTACAGGCCAACATCTATATCCTTAGTAACAGTTACTAATTAAGAAACAACCAAATGAAAGTAAAATTAACTTACTTTGTCAACACCCATTCTCTTAAAACCTGCTTGTAGTATTTTGAAGTTCTGGATGTATTCATGTTCTAACTTAGCCTGGAATTTCACTTTCTTCAAGGCAATCGAGCCAGGGAACAGCATGTCCATGAACTGACAATAGGCAGCACCTGAATGAACAACAGAAGATTAATATACACACTTAGGTCATTAGATACTACTATTAAAGAAGCAGGATCGGGCACTTGGGTGGCTCAATCGGTTAAGGTTAAGAGTCTGCCTTTGGCTGGGGTCATGATCCCAGGGTCCTGGGATTGAGCCCCACATCAGGCTCCTTGCTCAGTGGGGAGCCTGCTTCTCCCTCTCCCTCTCCCCCTGCTTGTGCCTTCTCACTCTCTAACAAGTAAAATCTTTTTTTTTTTTTAAAGATTTTATTTATTTATTTGTTAGAGAGAAAAAGATCGAGCACAGGCAGACAGAGAGGCAGGCAGAGGCAGAGGGAGAAGCAGGCTCCCCGCCGAGCAAGGAGCCCGATGTGGGACTCGATCCCAGGACGCTGGGATCATGACCTGAACCGAAGGCAGCCGCTTAACCAACTGAGCCACCCAGGTGTCCCTCTAACAAGTAAAATCTTAAAAAAAAAAAAAAAAAAAAAAGCAGCAGGATGAACTGGGGTGCCTGGGTGTATCAGTCGGCTGAGCATGTGACTCTTGATTTCAGCTCAGGTCAGGATCTTAGGGTTGTGAGATTGAGCACCCCCCTTCCCAACCCCGGGTTGGGCTCTAGACTCAGTAGGGAGCTGGCTTGAGATTCTCTCTCACCCTCTGAAGCTTGAGATTCTCGCTCTCTACGGCCCACTTCCCCCTCCCCACCCCATGTACTCCCTAGAATAAATAAATAAATATTTAAAATAAAGAAACAGGATGAACTTTTACCCAAACCTATTTAACCCACATTCAATTTAAAAAGTTGTTAGGTAGACCTATAATAGGGTGCCTGGCTGGCTCAATCAATAGAGCATGTGACTCTTGATCTTCGTGTTGAGAGTTCAAGCCATGTTGTGGGCAGGGTTTAGTTACAACAACTTAAAAAAAAAAAAAAGTGAACCACAAAACTCAAAAACTTCAATACCACTTGACGTCAGAGTCAATTTCTCAAAATCTATAACAAGACTGGTTTCACCTAAGTTCTAACATACTTGCAATCTGGAAGCCTGTGATAAGGAGAGAAGAAATGTTCCTATGAAATGTTAAAACTTTGTAAGAAACAAATATGGCAATAAAATGACCACTACAAAGAAAAATGAACCCCTAGAAGAGAAAGAAGGGAAACAGAGATGATTACGTCTGATGTTTTGCAAGGATACACCCTCCTCCCCACTGGCAGGAGGAGAGATTTCCCAAAGTATTTCAGGGGCACCTGGGTGGCTCAGTGGGTTGAAGCCTCTGCCTTCAGCTCAGGTCATGATCTCAGGGTCCTGGGATCGAGCCCCAAATCGGGCTCTCTGCTCGGCAGGGAGCCTGCTTCCAAGTATTTCAGAGTCATCCCCTGACCTAGGTTAAATAAATGTTTTTCTAAGATGTCTGTCTCCCTAAGGTTTTACATCTCTAAATAAACTTAACCTATCAGTCTATAAACAAAGTTAATTTTTATTTTAAAAACAACTATAGAAAATGATTACATATATTTCATCTCATTTCTTTCCAATTCCATTCCTTCCCCCACTCACTCATTTTTTCCCATCAGCATCCCCAAAAGTATTTTCTTGGGGCTTAGAATTCCCATGAATGTAATTTCTCTAATGCCTACCGAACTGCACTCTCCTAAGATAGGGCAGGCTTCACTGTGCACTTAGTGCCCTTGCAGGGTTGATGTGCCAAAGGAAACAGCCAGGGAAGAAGACAAGAAATCTGGTGACTAAGCAAAACGTGTTCTGGAGAATGAGACTACCATCATATGCATATTCAACTTACTTTAAATTAGATCAATCTGGCCCCCTGCCAGTTCTAGCATAAACAGTGCCATCATCATTATTTTTGAAAAGGAGATACAAAGAGCTGAAGCACCTCTGTGACCAAAATGACATTCTGAGTAGAAAAAAAGCATCAAAAAGTGAAAGCCTGGTTTTCGAGGTGCCCGATTTACTTCCAGACCTAACAAAAATATACTGAAGGAATTCTATGTACCAGGCATGGGTTAGCAATACTTATATTTTTAAAACAGGGACACAAATAGCTTCCTAAATGCTAGAGGACAATGACCCAGTTTAACAAACTAATAGCATAAAGAAGGGTAATATGTTACATTTTATTTTTATTTTTTATTTTTTTTAAGTAGGCCCCACACCTGGCATAGAGCCCAACACAGGGCTTGAACTCACAACCCTGAAATCAAAAACTTGAGCTGAGATCAAGAGTTGGCCACTTAACCACCTGAGCCACGCAGGTGCCCCCATTATATATATTTTTTAAGATTTTATTTATTTATTTGACAGAGATCCCAAGTAGGCAGATAGGCAGGCGGGGGAGGCGGGGAGCAGGCTCCCCGCAGAGCAGAGAGCCCAATGCGGGGCTCGATCCCAGGACCCTGGGATCACGACCCGAGCTGAAGGCAGAGGCTTTAAACCCAATGAGCCACCCAGGTGCCCCACCCCTGTAAAGTTTTAAAAGAGATTTTAAAGTCATAATTTACCAACTGCAATATACAGATCTTGTTTGGGTCCTGATGCATACAAATCAACTCAAAACACATGCACATGTGCACACACACACACAATGATCTATATTATATGTATATATATTATATAGACATCTATATCCATAGCACTGTGTTATACATGAAAGGTACTTTTCTGAAACAGCAAAATAATGTGCATTTACTAAATACACACTATTTTCGGGCCAGCTACTGACATCCTACTAAAAAGTCAACCAAAACCACTTGAAAGCAACGGTCATCTGCTTCTCACAAAAAACTTGCTTGGGGCACCTGGGTGGCTCAGCTGGTTAGATGTCTGCCTTGGGCTCGGGTCATGATCCTGTAGTCCTGGGATCGAGTCCCTTGATGGGCTCCTTGCTCAGTCGGGAGTCTGCTTCTCCCTCTTCCCCCTACTCATGCTCTTCCTCCCTCTCTATCAAATAAATAAAATCTTTTAAAAAGAAAAAAATACTACTTGAAGAACTATCATAGTTCTTTATTTTAGAGCTGGAAGAATCCTTAGAGCCATTATAAATTTAAAAACGGAGGACAAAAAACTGTGGGCTAAGACCACAGGGGCCAGAGACTAAAGCGTAGGACCAGATCCCAAGTATCATGCCTCCCTGTCCACTGTTCTTTTTCCACAGTGTCACGACATCCTCTTACAACACCCTCCAGTTGAATAAAGAAGCATTTCCTGAATGGGGGGAAAATAAATGCCATGCTGCAACTTGCTGAAACAGATGATACATAAAGAAAAACTGAGGCCTCATTAAAAATGGACAAAGCAAGTGGGACAATTCAAAAAAGAAATATAAATGGCTAATAAACACATGGGGATTCAGCCTAAGAAAGTAATTAAAAAAGAAAAGGGCAAGGATTCACTTATGAAACTGGCTCTGCTAACTTTATTCACAGGAGTAAGAAACAGAAGCAACCTTTACATCCAATAGTAGAAGCGATCAATCAGCACACCAGCTGCCTGAGAGATTATTATTGCAAGCACTCGAAATACATTTTATTTGGGTGGAAACTCAAGATTTAATATTAAAAGAAAAAGATACAAAAACATACCTATAAAATATCTTCTTATGTACAACAGTAACTATTCTAATAAATATGTATGCATGAAAAAAAACAATGGTATCACGTTAAATCATATGAAATTACTGTTTTATAGATCAAAAATGACTAAATAGTGGCCATCTCTGGGGGGTAGTACTGAATGCATGGTGTTTTTTAAATATTCAATTATGGGGGCGCCTGGGTGGCTCAGTGGGTTACACCTCTGCCTTCAGCTCAGGTCATGATCTCAGGGTCCTGGGATCGAGCCCCGCATCAGGCTTTCTGCTCGGCAGGAAGCCTGCTTCCCCTCCCCGCCTACTTGTGATCTCTCTTTCTCTCTCTCTCTGTCAAATAAATAAAATTAAAAAACTAAAAAAAAAAAAAATTCAATTATGTACTATGGTAAATATTACTTTAACTTCGTAAGTAAACTCTACACACAACATGGGGCTTGAATTCACCACCCCAAGATTAAGAGTCACGCTCCACTGACTGAGCCAGCCAGGTGCCCCAGTAAATATTACTTTTCTAATCAGAACACAAAAAAAGAAGGTAAATGTTTAAAAGAAAAAAATCTAGCCTCTCCTTTTCACAAAAGAGCTGAAAATTCCTAGGCTACAAATGTCCCAACTGGGTATAGAACAGGTTAAAAAGAGGCTTGCCTTCCAGTCTGCCTTAACAAAGGTTGGCAACACAAGCGGGGTCCCTCTCAGATAGCTGCTGACCCAATGACCTGTGGCAGAGCAGGCCCACATAATCCGTGGCCTGCGGATACAGACAGACTTAGGGCAGGGCCAGCTGTATGTCACTGTGTCAACTACCAAATCTCACCGGCTGCTGTGGCCTCACCCTAGCAAGGTCTGTGCTCCAAGCAGAGAACACAAAACCCGGCGACACCCGCTCCGAAAGCCTGCACTATCTCAAGTGCACACGCTCTCAACCCTTTCAGGTGCAGAGACCCCTGGAGAATTAGATGAAAACTGTAGCCAACATTCTGCAGAAGAGATCTTCTCTCTAAGAAGACTCCACGTGAAAACCTCCCAAAGTCCTAACACAACACAGGAAACACACAGACTACTAAACGTAACGTTCAGACTTTAGGAAATAGGTGAGGCTGGAGTCATCTTTTTCTTTTTTAAGATTTATTTATTTATTTATTTGACAGACAGAGATCACAAGTAGGCAGAGAGGCAGGCAGAGAAAGAGGAAAGGAAGCAGGCTCCCTGCCGAGCAGAGAGCCAGATGCGGGACTTGATCCCAGGACCTTGGGATCATGACCTGAGCAGAAGGCAGAGGCTTTAACCCACTGAGCCACCCAGGTGCCCCATGGCTGGAGTCATCTTAAAGGATGAATAAAACTGGAAACAGAGGGCTATGAGGAGTCATTAATGCAGACATTAAATATCAGCCTCAAGGGGTACCTGTGTAGCTCAGTGGGTTAAGCGTCTGTCTTCGGCTCAGGTCATGATCTCGAGGTCCTGGGAGAGAGCTCCGCATTGGGCTCTCTGCTCAGCAGGGAGCCTGCTTTCCCCTCTCTCTCTCTGCCTGCCTCTCTGCCTACTTGTGATCTCTGTCAAATAAAGAAATAAAATCTTAAAAAAAAAAAAAAAAATCAGCCTCAAGATATTTTAACATGGGAAAAATAATACTATTTTAATTCTATTTACCTATTTATTTTTAAAGATTTTATTTACTTATTTGACAAAGAGAGAGAGAGCTCAAGTAGGCAGTGGCAGGCAGAGGGAGAGAGAGAAGCAGGCTCTCCGCTGAGCAGGAAGCCCAATGTGGGGCTCAATCCCAGGACCGTAAGATCATGACTCGAGCTAAAGGCGGCCACTTAACTGACTAAGCCACCCAGGAACCCCAATACCATTTTAATTTTAAAAGCAGGAAACAAGGATGCCTGGGTGGCTCAGTTGGTTAAGCATCTGCCTTCAACTCAGGCCATGATCCCAGAATCCTGGGATCGAGTCTCACACCCAGCTCCTTGCCCAGCAGGGAGCCTCCTCTCTCTGCCTGCCACTCCCCCTGTTGTGTTCTCTCTCTCTGTGAATAAATAAAAATCTTTTTAAATAAATAAATAAATCAAAGCAAAGCAGGAAACAAAGCTGTCCAGCATATATGTGCTTGACACTTAGTGTTAAGGGTTTGTAAAAGCAACAGACCAGAAAGAAACCAAATGTCCGTTGATAGGGAACTGCTTCAAGAAAATTAGAATCTACACAGCCAAAAAAGAAAGGAAAGTGGCATCTAATAAACTGCCAATATGAAACACCCTCTGGAATATATAGTGTGACTAAACATGCTACCATCAGTGTACAAAAGGAGAGAAGAGAGCACAAAATATGGACGGTTGGTTTTGCTTATATCTATACGCTTTCTCTGTAGCAGAGAAGCTAGTTGACAGGGTTAAGGAAGACACTTCTCACTGTTTATCTTTTTGTTCATTTTGAATTTTAAACCACTCTGGGACCTGCAGTTAGTTCAAAATATTCAAAAAATTACTGTATAAAGTGTATGTCAATGTTTAATCACTGTAACTAAATACTGAAAGTACAGCTACAATAAATGACCTTGGGCAAGTTGTTTAACCTCACTATACCTCAGTTTCTCCATGTATAAAATGGGGATGATAGTCCTTACTTTCCAGATTATATGTGTAGAGCACTTTGGGAAGTGCCTGGTCTATGGTAAGTGCTGAATAAATAAAGCCAAACTAGGGGGAAAAATATATCTAAAAGATTATGACTACCACAAACTTGTAATATTACAGCAGATTATGGTTTCTTCTTAATATGTTTCATAAGACCTAATAATAGCTTATAATTAGAAGTTTCCTGTCTTTTGTTTTGTTTTAATTAAGGCAAAGAAAAACTAAGGAGGTACTTGAAGGATCAGGCAAAAAAGCTGGAAGAAATCTTCCTTGAGCAGAGGAGCGACCCAATAAAAATGTTCTCTAAGAAAGGCTGCAGACCACTGTGTTGCCAAAGAGTGGGAGCAGGGGAACCAGCTGGGGGAACCCAGAAGGAACCTGTGCCTGGTGAGGAGCCCACTGCAGAAGCAGTGAGCAAACGGAGAAAGGGCTAGACCCACAACACCCATTAGAAGACCATATGGAACTTGGAGAATTACTCTCTTTGGAGACCTGCAACACTGGAAAAATGGTGGCATTATGGCCGAAAGTGGTGTCTGGAAAAGAGAGCTAACTCGAGGAGAAAACGAAGTAGAGGAAGCCTGATGTGGGACATGGTGACGCTCAGAGCAGCATAAGCAAGATTGACAGGCCGTTTTAGAGAAACTCAAGGGCTCCTACAACAAGCTGAGAAATAAGGAAAATCTAGCATTTGCCACGGAGTGTCTGCACACCATGCACCTCTCCTAATTCGGGCAGCACAGGAACTATGGAGGCCAGGCTAGAGCAGAGAAGACGAGAAGGGGGAGCCGAAAACACTCAGTGAGGGCCACTCTACAGGTTCAAAGAACCATGCTGGGCCCTTGGAAACATGCAAAGGTCGTGAACATGGAATGGAAGTGAGGAAACAGAGGACTGGTTGACAAAAAACCACCAGCATCCCCTTTCTGATAGAAGTAATCTCTCATCCAAATCATTCTCAGTGATCAGAGCTTTTTCCTTGATGACTATCTTTTCAATATACTTGATGACTAGCTCTCAAACACAAGGAGACTATGGAATGGAAATGAATTTTGAAACAACCTACCAACTATGACAGAAAGTTATCCTCGCCTTACCTAACAAGAGCCAAGGAAAGGCTTGTTTCAAGGCTGGGGCAAGTGGGGCGGGGCAGGGTGGGGTCACAATGCTGACAAACCTCAGCCATTTCATAGACAACCAGCACATTAATAGTGTAGGACCTCAGAGCTTCACGCTCCCAAGAGAAAAACCTATTCCTACCCTTCAGGGCTTGGGTCTCGTAGAAAATTCTAGTCAGCTCAATCCTCTGCTCATCAGAGGTAAGACTGGGAGGGACCGGCAGTGTTAAAGGCTACTGGGATTCTGCTTAGGCCTCAGAAAATGCAAGGGTCTCAGGAACCTCACTTACTCTAGGACTCCAATGTTCCAGCCACAGGCCTTCCACAGGTACACTATGTCTGCAGCTCATCTGTTTGGCCTCACACTGAAAACTGAGACCTAGTTTTCTAAACATCAAAGTGAAACACCATGCAACCATCTACATACTTGGAGAGAAGCCGTATATAGCTCTCAGAGGAAAACTAGCTATGAATGAATAAAGTTTGCTTACAAATCACGGTTAAGTGTCCTGCACTTAGCGCTTTCTGCTATGGAAAAGCACTTTATCCAGGGTAAGAAAAATGGCAGGTAGGTTGTAAAGCTGAAATTCTTCACAGGGATTTTTAATGAGACAATATCATTGCAAGTAATTATATGTAACTGCCATTTGTTTAACTCTTTTCCAAATGCTTCTTTTAAAAAGATAAAACATGAAAAAAAAAAGATATAACATGTATGCAGCAGAAAGAGTGTATATTCTGTGGTCAGAAAGATCTGGGTTCAACACCAGGCTCTGCAATGCATAAATGTGCCCCACAGGCAGTCTCCTCATTTGTAAGATGAGCATATGTACACTCCCTTGAGAGATCTACACTCACATCCAGGGTCTGGCACAGACTCCGTATCTGAGAGCTATTTTTACAGGTGGGCCTGGTTCAACTACCCCAGTTTACAAATGAGGAACTAGAACATTAAAGGAGTTGTCCAAAATCACACGGCTCAGAGCACACTGAAGCCTCTTCACGCCCAGTTCTGACTACCTACAACAGCTCCCTCTTTGAATAAGGTAAATCTGGAGCCAGGCCATACTTGTACCACTTATCTACACATGAAAAGGCATCCAGCAGCGCTCAGTCGGTTAGCCTCCAACTGGTTAGCCTCCAACTCTTGATTTCCACTTAGGTCATGACCTCAGTATTGTGAGATCCAGCCCTGCAAGGAATCTGCTCAAGATTCTCTCTCTCCCCTTCTGCCCCTCCCCCACCCATGCCTGCATGCTCTCTCCCTTTCTCTCTCTAAAAATAAATAAATCTTTAAAAGAAGAAATCTAAGTTAAGGAAAATAAATTTCAGAGTATATTTAAGGAAACATAGATTTTAGGGAGAAATTCCTGGTGAAAAAGCCGGCCCTGATGAAAACTGGGATGACCTCATCCCCACATTAGTCAGAAATCACGGGACAAGCAAGTGCTTTAAGAGCCTCAAACAAATGGGGATGTGGTGATGGGCCTGAGGAAACAAACAGAAACTGGGGGGGAAGACAGCACAGGTCTAAGGCTAACAACCTGGGCCTTCGCTAACCTGTGCCTACCACAACTAAAGTAACGAGTAAGAGACTAGCATGACTCATGAACACCATCTTTTCACTACACAACTTCCTAAAGAGCCTCCACCCCCGACAATCTGCAAAATGGAAATTAACCTTCACAGAGGATGGAACAAGACAAGCAAATAAAACTAAGAGCAAGACTGGGATCCAGCTATAAAATAAGGAAGTACAGAACTGAATTCATTTTATTTAATACAAATGAAAGCAGTTAATTGCATTTATTGAGAGTGAGCGAGCACACACAAGCAGGAGAAGGGCAGAAGGAGAGACACTCTCAAGCAGACTCCCCCCTCAGCACCTCCCATGACCCTGAAATCATGACCTGAGACGAAATTACGAGTCAGACACGCAACAACTGAGCCACCCGGACACCCCAAAAGCAATGGGGGGACCTGGCTGGCTCAGTTGGTGGAGCATGCACTCTTGATCATGGGGCTGAAAGTTCAAGCCCCACGATGGATACAGAGATTAATTAAAAATAAAATCATATGGGGCGCCTGGGTGGCTCAGTGGGTTAAAGCCTCTGCCTTTGGCTCAGGTCATGATCCCAGGGTCCTGGGATCGAGCCCCATATCCGGCTCTCTGCTCAGCGGGGAGCCTGCTTCCTCCTCTCTCTCTGCCTGCTTCTCTGCCTACTTGTGATCTCTGTCTGTCAAATAAATAAATAAAATCTTAAAAAAAAACCATAAATAAAATCATTCATAAATACATACATAAATCCAAATGGCACCGGTAAAGGAAAGGTCTGAGCCCCTGCCGAGCAGGGCATGGGGATTGAAGAACCTCGGCTCCTGATTTGAACAAAGGTTCAAGTCTCAATTCTGTTCTTGGTTCTATAACCCGGGCCTTTTTACTCAGCTTTTCTAAGCCCAGTGCCTCACTTGTAAACTGGGGTTAATAAACATCTCTACCTCATGGGAGATATAGTGGGAACTGCATGAAGAGATATTGGGAAAGCATTTACATGACCCTGGTACATAAGTGTTCAATCAAATGACTATTGTTACACTCACTAATAATTCTAATTCTCTCCCACAAATACAATTAAGAACTGAAGTAGCAACAACATATACATCTCATCCTTCTGGCATATTCTTAACCCCACCTCTATCTGGTAGGCCCAGTTTTGGTAATCCCAACACAATCCTTATCATGTGAGAACAGTTAAGGGCAGTCAGCAGAACCCCCAAAGATGAGACAGGAAGTCTTTAGAGGAAGTAGAAACCAATAACATCTTCACGAAAAATAATTACCAAGAGCCTAGAGTTCATACCCTCTGATCTAGTAATTCTATTTCTAGAAATCACTATGATAAAATTAGAAGGCACCTAAATGTTCTCCAATCAGAAACATATTAACTCCAGAATACCACAGAAATAGCACAAGGCCATTAAAAACAAGTTATTTTTATGATAGTGAATAACACTAGAAAATATCCACAATATAGTCAAGTGAAAAAACCCGAACATACACAAATATATATGTGCATAGAAAAGTGAAAGAAAACAGCCCAACGGCAGTTTTCTCTGAGTAATGGAACTAACGGCATTTTTTATTTTCTTCTTTCTAGTTTTTTAAATGTCAATTAGTATATACAGGAGGGGTGCCTGGTTGGCTCAGTGGTTAAACCTCTACCTTCCGCTCAGGTCATGATCCCAAGGTCCTGGGATAGAGCCCATGCAGGGCTCCCTGCTCAGCGGGAATCCTGCTTCTCCCTCTCCCACTCCCCCCTGCTTGTGTTCCCTCTCTCACTGTGTCTCTGTCAAATAAATAAATAAATTCTTTTTTTTTTAAAGTATACACGGGGCGGGGGGGGGGTTCTATTCTTGCTTTAAATCATTACCTCTCTGTAATATCCTCGTTAAGCAATAGTTCAATAAAATTGTGGCTGAAATGAATGGCATTTGTCTGACTTTGGTGTTGTACTACTTGGGAATAAGACATGCTACTGATAAAACTAATATAAACTAGAACGGTTATAAATGTCATCTTCGAAGAAAACATTTCAAATCTGGATGCCCAAGAGTGCAGATGGAGAAGCTGGGCTAAGCGGCAGGCCTCGGAATGTCAAGATGGTGGCAAAGAAGCACACTCTCCCTCAGCACAGTTCCTTCCAGAAGTGGAACTAGGGCAAGGCTGAAAGGAAGAAACAGGGCAGCCCGGACAGAGAACCTGAACCTGTGGCCTCTGAGGTCAGATACAGGCCTGTACATTCCTGAAGGACCTGCAGGCTTTCCTGGAGAAATAGTCTAGTGGATTTCTCTTACCTGAGCACAACTGTTCGATCTTCGTCAGATTCAGCTGCAGAGACTCATTGATCCAGGCCAGCATGTCATGTCGACTTAGGTTATCACTGGTAACTGATGTTGAATATACGTTCACTGCCATCTTCTACAGCATGGTAGGAAAAGAGGAGGGCTTACGTTATTAGGTGCGCAGGGAGAGAAGGCATTTCCTGAAGAGTCAGTCACCCAGAGCAGACCTGTAGTAGACTCAAATTTTTAAGCCTCGCATTCTTCCCCAAGAGGCCAAATCAGACACTAGGATTCCAGCCATGAACTTGGACTGCCACACATAAGCATAACCCTAAATTAACTGCCCAACCCCTACCAGCCTAAAAGTTAGGCCCCATTCTAATGTCATTAGTATTAAATTTTAAGGAACCAGAAACACTAAGTAAAGAGATGACTGAATGCTCAATGAAGGAGGTGCATGGGTGGCTCAGTTGGTTAGGCATCTGTCTTCAGCTCAGGTCATCCTGGGATGGATGGAGCTCCATGTAGGGCTCCTTGCTTAGCAGAGATCCTGCTTCTCCCTCTGACCTTCCCCCCTGCTTATGCTCTCTCTCACTCTCTCATGCACACTCTCTCTTGCACTCATAAATAAAACCTTAAAAAAAAAAATGCTCTATGAAGGAAGTTGATGCACAAACAACGTTCTCTGTTCAGAAAACTTATCCATCAGTATCAAAATATTTAGAGCAGTTTCCTTCAGATGGTGGGCCTTTATTAATTCCTCTTCATACCTTTCATTATTTTACAACTTTTCTTTAAAGACTTTAAATACCCACTTTTCATAAACAAAATAGTAAATAAACTTTTCAAAAACCTGCATACTACAAACTTGGTGGGAAATGACCTTACAGTGAAGGGTCCTTGGTCCTAATACTCTCCTGAACCACCTGGGGACAGGAAGATGCCCGAGGAGCTTCACAGATACTTGTCATTTATTCTGCCAACTCCCCACAAGGCTCACCTCGTTCTCCTCACTTTACATATGAGGAAAGAGGCTCAACCTAGAAGCCCTGGGAACTGGCAGCCAAACCTGCCCAGCCCTGCAAGACACATTCTTTCCCTGCCACTAGCAAATGCTGCCCCTCACTGTTCTGCTACGCTTTTTTTTTTTTTTCTTAAGATTTTATTTATTTGACAGAGACAACAGCGAGAGAGGGAACACAAGCAGGGGAGTGGAAGAGGGAGAACAGGCCTCCCACCAGGGAGGGCAATGCGGGGCTCGATCCCAGGACCCTGGGATCATGACCTGAGCTGAAAGCAGACACCTAACACTGAGCCACCCAAGCGCCCCACAGGCTTTCAAATTCAAAACAACAAACACACAGAAACATAGTAACTTAAAATGCTATTAAATGTTTACGCCACCATCATCCTCATTCAGTTAACAAATGTTTACACAGCACTGTTCTAGAGCCAAGGAAACGCATAAGCAAGAGGAAGAAGTTGCCTGTCCACAGGTAGTTCATGTTCTAGTAGTGAAGTCTGACATGGACCAAAAACAGCAACAAATGTCATTTCATATCAACCATTTAGAAAATGGGGGTGGTGGGTAATGTGGTCAGGAAAAAGTCTTGAGTTGACATTCGAGCTTAACAATCAGAAGGAAGCAGCCACATGGAGATGTGAAAGGTGGTTGTAACCCAATAAGCAAGAGGGACACACAGAAGGAGGAACAGAAGTGGGAAAAGAAGAAGCCAGATCATGTTAGGACTTGGCCAGCCATTGTAAAGAGTTTCAGTTTTATTCTGTAATTGTTAAGAAACCCATTGTGGGGATTTAAACAGGATAGAATCACACTCACGTCTGTAAGGAGAGTTCAGGACATCCACCCCCCACACCCGAAAGTGCCACTTTGGCAAGTGGATTATTTTGAGCTGAAGGCACTGGAGACCCTGTTGAGCCAAAAAACTTTTGTCCCTCTGGTAACTACACAGAAGAATCAACTGGGGGTCTTTCCCAGAATAAGGGTTATTAGCAGAGACAAATTTTATCTAAGTGATCCATCTGTATGGGAGGGCAAGCATCTAACTGCCAAAAACCTACTCTTATCGCTGTGAAATCCCAGACCCTTACCTGCTTCTTCTGAGAGTAACTTACAGACCTCATTTTGCCTGTCTTTGGCATTCCCTGTACCTAATTAATTTGTGCCTATTAAGTTTTATTTTCTCCTGTTAATCTATCTCATGTCAATTCGATTCTCAGTGCAGCTAGAAGAACCTTAGAGCAGATGGGAATTCTTGCTCCCCAACATATTTGAAAAAGCACCCCCAACTGCTGGTAGAGGACAGTGGAAAAGGAAAACTCAAGCAATAACGGAAGGGCAGGTTGATTCAAACCTAATGAAATCCCTGGTCAGTTACCATGAGGACACACAACTAACTATAAAAGCACCAGATTTCATAGTGACCTTGACACTTAACAATTTCCCTCATTTCCTGAGACACCAATATTACCAGTGGAAGCAGGGGGTAAAATCTCAAGAGCAAACTTGAAGCCATCATGAGAGCCCATGCTCTCCTGTGGCACTTCTTTCCATCCACCTAGTGCCTAGTGTATGAATTGGTCTTCCCACACCAGTCTCCTGCAAGTCTCATTGAATCATACAGTTAAAGAATGTAAGGGCTGGAAGAGACAGAGATCTACCCAACCAATCCCCTTTTTATAAGCAGGGTGACTGAGAGCTCGCAAGATAAATAACTTATCAAGTCTGTGCCCTCACATCCCACATTTGCCCATCACTTGGCACAGTTCCTCACACAGTGAGCACTCAGTAAATGCTATTTGTTTTCAGGTTTGCAGGACACTATCAAAGACAGAAAACTGTATCTATATAAGCTTTCTTCAGAAAGTAAACCATTAACACTCTTATATTTTTAAACTCCGATGACAAAACCATTTTTTTAAAAGATTTTATTTATTTGTTTGACAGAGAGAGAAATCACCAAGTAGGCAGAGAGGCAGACGGGGGTGGGGGGGAGGGGGAAGCAGGCTCCCCGCGGAGCAGAGAGCCCGATTCGGGGCTCAATCCCAGGACCCTGAGATCATGACCTGAGCTGAAGGCAGAGGCTTAACCAACTGAGCCACCCAGGTGCCCCGATAAAACCATTTTATACAAGAAACCCAACACAATTTAGTTTCTGACCCCACTGGGAAATTAATTCCAGTTCCCACAGCACTTCATTCAAACCTCTACAACAGGCACTATCACACTGGATTGTCATTATCTCTCATTTCTGCATCATTCCCAGACTAGATTTGAGCCAGGAGGCAATCTGCTCTACGGAAAGACCTGAGGATTTCAAGCCAAGAAGACCTCGGTTTGAGTGCGAAGCTGTCACTCTTTTGCTGTATGACTGGGCAAGTTACTCAACTTCAGTACACCTTAGTTACCTTATGAGTTAATGGCACCTATCTAAAAACTATGAGGTGAGGTTTAAATGAGATAAGGTACATAAAATACTTGGCATGGTATCTGACACACAACAGGTATGAAACAAACAAGAACCAGGGTAGGAAGGGACCTAGTCCCACTCATCCTCCTGCCTCCAGTGCCAAAAACAGTGCCCAAGACCTGCCACCATCTCTCATCCGGATCCACTGCAGCAGGCTTCATGTTAGTCTCACTGCTTTAATCTGTCCCTACACAGCAACCACAGCAAATTTCCTGAATCACAAATCAGATCAAGTGTCTCCCCTACTGAAAATCCAAAATGAATGAATAAATGAAATGCATACTGTGTGCAAAATACTATTATCAGGTACCAAGGAGAGACACATCCAAACAAAAAATAGTCCCAGACTAAGTACTTGTAAACTATTTTGGTGACATTCATACATACACTGGCTATTGTATGGGTCATGCTACCATAAAATTAAGCAGCTGGTTCAGCCACGTGTGTCTCCTGACCACACCCCAGCTCAGAAATGTTAATGGCCTTTCATCATCATATAATTTAAAACTTTTTCATTAGCAGTATCTTAATACCTGGTCCCATGTGCTCCACAAACTCTGCAGCCACTAAATACGTGGGGTTAGGCACCCTGTGGATATGCAATAAACATCTACTGACTCAACCAATTAATTGGCTCTTCCAGGCAGTCAAAACAGTCTAGTCCTCAGAGCTATGGCTACAGCTAGCTACAGCTTACTCTTCCTCCTTAAGGATTTCATTGCTTAGCCTCAATGGAAACCCCACGACCACTGTTCAAGCCTCACCTTTAAAAGGTTCCATGATCCAGGGTTCAACTGCCTTGAAAAAGCTTTCTTACCTACCTGGGTATTTCTCCTCCTTCAGCAGTTCTCCTAGCATGTTCTCAAACCCATTCTGACTGGATGCTGGCTGAGGGGCACCCTATTACTTTCAAGGCACCATACTGAGCCCTATGGAAAGAGAGGGAGGGAGGGAAGGAGGTAGGTACATCCTACCTCACATGAAAACAGACATGTGACCTTTAGTAAACACCTCACCTTTCTGGATCACAAATGGCTCACCTGTAAAAGATGAACAACACATTCTGCACAAGGGGGTGGTGAGAATTAAATGAGAATGTAAGTGAAAACACTTCAATGAAAAGCACATCATGTCTTAAGCTTCTCTTTGCGCCAGAAACCATGCTAAGCACTCTGACACAGCACCACCAAGGGCACACTGGTAGGAAACGCACTAGCTCTCAGGGAGACAGCCTAATATAGAGGATGAAAGCCTGGACTCATGATCACAGATGTGGCTTCAGCCAACTGCTGGACAGCATAAAGTAAATCGCTTGACTTCTTGGAGTCTCAGTCCCTCAATTGTAAAATGAAGATAGAATCTCAGAGACAGTGTGGTATTAAATGATACAATGCCACATCAAGCACTTAACACAATGCCTGGCACACAGTAAGTGCCCAATTAGCCAAGAGCTGCTATTATTATCTTACAACACCCCAACATGTAAGTGAATGCCAAGCCTGGTGTACCTTCCCTTCAACAGGCCTCAGGATCCTCATCCTCAAAATGGGGGAGAGGCCAGACTCTGTCTTTAAGCACCTCAGGGCAGCTGTGAAGCAGGGACTGGATCGTTTCACCCTGTTACACTGTCTTCATAGTAATTATATGAAATTATCTTGTTCATGTATTCATTTTCTTAGTTCCTATCTGCCTCTCCACCACAATGCAGATGCCTGGAGAGGCCTTTGCCCAGCACAGCGCCCAACAGATGCCCAGTGAAGAAAGGAAGGAGACCATTGAGCTCTTACTTTTTACCACGTGCTATGACAAGAGCTTTCCGCAGTCTTATCGTCGTCCCTGTCTTACAGATGAGGAAACTGAGGCCGAGAGGTTCAGGCACCTGCCCAAGGTCGCACAGCAGGGAATGGAACCACGGTGTGAATTCAAAACCGAACTCTTGACCATCAGGCGACACCGCCCACTACAGTGGGGGTCGCGAGAGCTCCCAGCAGGACTCACTTGAACCACACACACCCCCTACCCGGGCCCAACTAACCCGGAACCTCTCGCCACAGCTGTCCGAGTCCCACACCTAGGCCGCTGCCCGGAAGCCCCCACGCCGCCGAGGGGCAGCCCCCACTTCCGGCCCGAGGCCCCGCCCCTGGCAGAGCTGAGCGCGCGCCCCCAGCCCAGCCCGCGCGTCGGGTCACGGCCCCGCCCTTCCCCCCACCCGGCCCGAGATGCACAGCCGTGGAGAGCGGCCCAGGCACCGCCCTCAGGGCCCGCCGGCGCCTGCCCGGCCCGAGGCCCACCCGGTCGTCCCCCTGCCGCCGCCCCGTGCCCGCTAGCTGGCTCACCGGCTCTCGGCAGGACCGCGTCCACTGCCCGTGCCCGGCTTCGGTTCCGTCTTCGTCTCGTTCAAACCGCCCGACCCCGCCCGCCCGCCCGCGCGATGACCTCACACGCACCCCCCCCCCGGTTACGCGCCGACGTACAGGCTCGTCATTGCGCGCCGGCTCCTTTTATAGAGAGGGACTCAGTCGCGCGCCGGGGGCGGAGCCCAGTCAGTGATCGACGGCTGAGACGCCCAAGGGGCGGGGCGCCGGCCGCCGAAGCGCTTAACCACATGGTCTGACAAAGCCAATGAGATCCCACCCCAGGCCGGGTGTGACTCCGCCTAGATGGCGGCATCCACTTTGGTTCCTCCACCTCAGGAGCTGAAAGAATTGGTTTTCCAATGAATTTCTACAAAAGTAGGTTATCTGATAATAAAGATAATTGATAGGCACTCTGAGGAACGGCTTAAAAGTCACCTCAGATATATTCTGTGACCACTCTGTACTGACGCAGTAATCTCATCCGTTTATTTTCCCCTTATTACTTGTGAAATTTTATTGTTTAGGCCTTTACTGTCTGCCTTTCCTTAAGTTCCACAGAAGCGAGGGCCTTCTCAGTCCTGTGTCCCAGTGCCTGACTTGCTGAAAGAATGAATTAAACCTACTTTACAGAAAAAGAAGCTGAGGCTCAGAGAGGTCAGTTGACTTGCCCAGCATCACAGAAGATGACCGATTGTTTTGGGCTGGGTTATGTCTAGATATCATTTATTCATGCGCTCCACAAGTGAGCAAAACCCAGACATAGGCTCTGAGCTTTTATAAAGTAAGCTCTATTCCCAACGTCAGTCTCACCACCCTCTCACCACTAGAGATCAAAAGTCACATGCTCTACCAACTGAGCCAACCAAGTGCCCCTAGCCTCTAAGCTTTTAAGTTTCCAGTCTAGTGGGTGCCTGGCTGACTCAATTGATAGGGCCTGCAACTCTTGATCTCCAGTTGTTAAGTTCAAGCCCCCGGTTGAGTGTAGAGATTATGTAAAAATAAAAATCTTAAAAAATAATAACGGGCACCTGGGTGCCTCAGTCCTCAAGCATCTGCGTTTGGCTCAGGTCATGATCCCAGTGTCCTGGAATAGAGTCCCACATGGGGCTCCCTGCTCAGCCGGGAGCCTGCTTCTTTCTCCACTTTCCCTGCTTGTTGTGTTTCTGCTCTCGCTGTGTCTCTGTCAAATAAATAAATTCTTTAAGATAATAATAATAATAAATTAAAAATAAGTTAGTTTCCTATCTGGCAGAGGAGGCAGAGGACAAGACCAATGGCTCAAGTCACTGTTTAATCACAAACCAGACTTGGTGCTAGTCAGGAGCTATGTGTGGCAAGGTGACAGCACCTACACTGAATGAAGTAGGGTCCTGGAAGCCTCTTTCTGGGTCAGGTCTTACCAATTAGTTGCCAAAGTCAGCAGGGAGCTGGGGCAGGAGCTGTTTATCGACTGGTTTGGAGGCATTTCAATTTTTTAACCACCAGAACTACCAGTTGTCTCCCCCAAATGCAGCACTCCAAGGGTACATCACAAGGATCCTGACCTTACCCAAGCAGTGTGGGAAGGCTCCCAGAGGTGATACTTGCTCTAAAAGATGAAATGTTAACCTAGCAAAAGATCTGAAGTAGGAGGGACGCCTGGGTGACTCAGTTAACCATCTGCCTTTGGCTCAGGTCATGCTCCTAGAGTACTGGGATCAAGTTTGCAAGGGGCTCCTTGCTCAGCGGGGAGCCTCCTTCTCCCTCTGCCTGCCACTCCCCTGGTTGTGCTCTCTGACAAAGAAATAAAATCTTAAAAAAAAAAAAAAGATTTGGAGTAGGAAAGGGCAAACCAGAGGATACAGCAAAGAGCCCAGTAGCCTAATAATTACAGCCATAATAGTAATGTTGGCATCATAGGGTACTGATAGGAAGCATGGGGACACCTGGGTGGCTCAGTTGGTTAAGCGACTGCCTTCGGCTCAGGTCATGATCCCAGCGTCCTGGGATCGAGTCCCACATCGGGCTCCTTGCTCGGCAGGGAGCCTGCTTCTCCCTCTGCCTCTGCCTGCCACTCTGCCTGTGCTCGCTCCTGCTCTCTGTCTGACATAAATAAATAAAATCTTAAAAAAAAAAAGGAAGCATGGGTAATTGAGTAAAAACATTCACAAGAGCTATGGAGCAATGTGAATTACCTCCATTTTATACACAAGGACATGAAGTTTCTAGCAGGCTAAGTGAATTTCATAAGTAACAAAGCCAGCAGGTCTGGGTTCAAATCCTGACCCTGCTAAGAGAATCACACAAGAGATATGTGTAATGGTTTTAGATGACTTCTAGCACATTGTAGATGCCCAGTAAATATCAGTGGTTCCTGAGTCTCTTCTGATTAATATCAGTATTTCATTAATGTCACTTAGTTGTCAGCATTACCTAAACGTGACTTTGGTTGGGGGAGGGCATTAATATGGAGGATGAGACAGGTCAAGAAGGGCCTGAAGGGCAGTGTTTGGACCCGATTCTGGGAAAACAGGGCATCCCCAAAGTATTCTGAGCAACCACCTCCAAAATAAAACATTTCCCTCCCAGGATCTGCTCCCAAAGAGATGAGAAAGGGGCATGTGACCAGCTTAGAGTCTACTTTCCTCCCTCAGGAGGGGGGTAGCCAAGGTTATCTGGGTCAGATTCAGCCTTGACTGCAAAAGGCCAGAGAGTGATAAGGAAAAAAAAAGTTTCTACCCAGAAAGACAAAGAGCTATGGGAATTTCAATAGGTGTCTTTTAACAAACTGTGTTAACAGGGACGTGATATTATCACAGGTAGAAATTGTGAATCCCCTCTCCAAAAATGTAACAAAAACTAGGACTTCCAGACCTAGGTTTTCCAAATGCATGACAAGTTTTACTGAACGAAAAAATGGTATTGGGAGGTCTCAGGCGCCTTAGGGACCTCACAAGCTCAAGGGGAAGACAACTACCAAAAAAAAATAAATTCTAATACAGAGTGTTTTGTGCTAAAATAGATTCTCTGTGTATGCACAGGGAAGGGGGACTCAGATTAGGGAATGGCTCCTAATCCTGCCTAGAGGCAAAGAAGACTTCCTGGAAGAGGTGAGAACTGGAGGACTTGTCTGGCAAGGAGGAGGCTGTTCCAGGCAGAGAATAGCATGGGCAAAGACTCAGAGTAAGCAATCACCAGCTCCAGTAACGTCAGCCTCTGTTTCCTTTCTGCAATGCTGAGACCGCAGGATGAACCCAAACTCACAGAGCACAGGTGGTTATAAGGTCTGAAATACCAAGATCTATGCACAGCTCTGTTTGTATGTTTCACAACTAAGTTTTAAAAATAAAAAATAACAAGTGCAATGTGTGGTCCTGGAATGGATACCAGACCAGAGTTTTGCAGCAACTGGCAAAATCTAAATAAGGCCTATAGATTAGGAAAGGAAGTAAATGACTGTTCATTTCCGGATACTGAAAAATGTACTGTGATTATGTAAGAAAATGTTCTGGTTTTTAAGGAAATACACACTGAAGGATTTAAGGGTAAAGAGACATCATCTCTGCAACTTACTCTTGAATGATTCAGACAAAAACAATGTAGAGAGAGGATGACAAAACACACGTGGGAAAATGTTAGCATTTGAGGAATCTGGGTGATAAGTATTTAGGAATTCTTTGTTCTGTTCTTGCAACTTTTCTGTATTATCTGAAATTTTACATAAAAATTTAAAGCAGTCAGTAGTTAAAGAGAAAGAAGGAATAGAGGAGCAAAAGCAGAAAGGAGGGAAGAAAGAGTTAGAGGAGGTAGGCTGGAAGAAGGTAATTAGGGAAAGAAGCAAGGAAGGTAGGCAAATTGTACTCCGGGCTGCCAAGGGCAGCAGATAATTTCAAGCTCCAGCAAAACAACAAACAAAACACAAACACACACACCAAAAATAAACAGGTGCCGGTGGGACCAAGAAGAAATAGCAGGCTACTGTGGCTTCACAAAACAGACTCCAACTCCTTCACCTCTGGTTGTGTGGCCTTGGGTCAGTTGCGGGACCTCTTTGAGTCTTAGTTCTCTTCCGGGTAATCAGAGCAATCAGAGCCTCACTTCAGGGTTGCTAGGAAGCTTCTCCAACAGTAACAGCAAAGCAGCTGCCCTTTACCCAATACTTGCTACCCACAGTCTCCCACATGCCTCACATGCCTTGATCATTCGATCCACAATCAGCCTTGCAAGTTTGATTACCATCACCTGTTTCACACTTGGTCAAACTGAGGCACCCAGAGGGCATGAGCACCCCCAAGGTCACAAGTTAAGAGAGCATGAAGACAGGGTAGACACCTGGCCACATTGCAGTCATCAAGGACCAGGTGCAGGGATTGAACAGTTATCATTTAAGAAGCAGTTTGTGGGGCGCCTGGGTGGCTCAGTGGGTTAAGCCTCTGCCTTCAGCTCAGGTCATGATTTCAGGGTCCTGGGATCGAGCCCCATATCGGGCTCTCTGCTCAGCAGGGAGCCTGCTTCCCCCCCCCCCTGCCTGCCTCTCTGCCTACTTGTAATCTGTCAAATAAATAAAATATCTTAAAAAAAAAAAAAAGCAGTTTGCTTGAAAACCCGAGGGAATGAGGTCAGGCAAGAGACCCTGTCTAGTGGGCACTTGCCCCACCACCAAAGAGCTGTAAACCAGTCCCTGCAAGATCCCTTCAGCAGGCCTTTGGGGTGTCAGATGCCAAAACCACCCCCATCTGTTCTCCCTAACAAGGACCAGGGGACCACAACATGATGTTGGGGCGGGCAGTGAGGAACACACCAAATACTATTGTCACTAGTTGGCATCATCAGCCCAGCTATTGGGAAACACCTGGGAGGTTACTGCCCTGACCTTCCTTTTTAAGATTTTACTAAACACAAATTATTGGATGTCACTACCAACACCCAGGCATTAACAGTTTTAAATAATAATGGTTTTTGTTATCACAATACCAACCAGGACCTGTAATGGCTGACTGCATGTACATATCATGCCCTTGAACCTTCAGAGCAGCCCTAGGGAGAAAGTAGGATTTATGGTTCTTACCTGTTAGAGATGCAATCTTCCTAGTTAGAGCCCCAGGAAACTGCTTCAGAAGAGGCCTACACAGGACTGACACAAGGTCTAACTCCAACCCCAAGATCAGAATGTTCTTCACGTCCTGCCCCTGCCACTGTGCCTGGGATCATGCAGATCCAAACAGAAATCCCATCTTACACAAATAGCTGCCCCTTCAAAGCCCACCCCCAGCCTGCCACAGGCTGTCTAGACAGACTGGGCCAACCCAAGAGCCCCTTACCTGCAGGGGTAGTCCACCTACGCCCTTGGGGTTTCGAGGCCGGGGCTGTTTATTTTGTCTCATCCTGTGCTGGTATTCTGTGCAGCACAGTATACAAAATGGCTTAATGGGGCAGAGGCCCCTGGGGCCCCAACACCTCAGAGAAGTGCCAGGCCACTTGCTAATTGCTAAAAGGTCTCACCATGGCGACTCACACACAACACTTCTCATCCACCTCTCCAACATTTACCTTAGTAAGCCACACAACTAGAGCCATGGTAGTGGCCAGGACTAGAACCTTTCTTCCATTTGAAGGGACTGAGAGGCTCACACAGTTGCCACATCCAACTGAACTGCATGGGCATTCTTTCCCCCACAACTTTCCCTCCGCATGCACTAGCTGACCAAAATGAGTGGAGAGGCATGGGGATCTTCACTGGCTCCTGGTCCCTGACCAAAAGCTAGATCTAGTGATGGGACTATGGCAGGTTGGGCTGCGGGGATTGGGACATAAGGCTAACTGGAACAGGTAAACTGCAGAGCAATGGGTACACACTTCATGCAAAGAGCTGTGGCCACAAGCAGCTAGGCTGGAATCATGGGGCTGATCCCAGCCAGTCCAGTTACTGGACAGAGACAGGACAACTTGGGAGCAAGGCAGCCAGGTGCAAGGGCATCCAAAGGCATGAAGAACTGGGGAAAGCAGCCCTGGGATTCCTGAGTCATCAACCATCTGGATCAGCTCCCCAGGAGCATTGTCAGATGGCTGTCCCAGAACTTAAGCCTTTACACGAACTGAAAAGCTCCAGTACCTTGTTTTGAGAACCAAGGTTTAGAAACTGTTTCACTGGGGCACCTGGGTGGCTCAGTGGGTTAAGCCGCTGCCTCCGGCTGGGGTCATGATCTCAGGGTCCTGGGATCGAGTTCCACGTTGGGCTCTCTGCTCAGCAGGGAGCCTGCTTCCCCCTCTCTCTCTCTGCCTGCCTGTCTGCCTACTTGTGATCTATCTGTCAAATAAATAAATAATAAAAAATCTTTAAAAAAAAAAAAAAAGAAACTGATTCACTAGCCCAGCAGCACAGAATTCTTGGGTTTTACTTGAGACAATGGATCAATCAGAAACTCAAGTTGGGGCCCAGAAATCTCCACTTTAATGAGCCTCACAGAGGAAGCTGGTATACCAGAGTTTGGGGACCAGTGTTCTAGACCACTCCACGGGGTCACACCAGTATTTCCTGCACTGTGCTTGCTGCATGAACCAAAGACCAACTTGAACTCCCACCTTTCCACTTCACCAGGCGGTCCCCAACATCCCACCCATCTGACCTAGAAAGAACGGACACCAGACTGTTAGAGAAATACTGATTTTAATTCAACATAAGGTAAACTCTAGGCATCTGTCATCTTTCAGCCTAAAAATTAGCAGAACTGTTGAAACAAGGCACAATTTTTTCCCATACTTGTTATGTGGCTCCAGTTACAAAAAAAAATTTATGAAAATGTTAAAAACATAAAAATATAAGTCTGTGATTTTAAAAAAAAAAGTGTATAAAAAATTCCCACAAAACCTGTCAACGTTGTTCCTGATTCTACAAAATAGCACCAGTAAGAAGAGTAAAAGTTGTTAAAAACCATTACGACAGCATTTCTGAAATGCAGTTTGCCCGACCTCCCGTCCCCCCCTAAAAACTTCTCATGGGATACAAAAGGACTTTAAAAATCTCTGGAGGGAAGATCGAGCTTTTTTATTGCAGTTTTCCCCCTGCAATCTCTGAGATGAGGGGAAAGGGCGGGGAATGTGCTTCTGCCCCAGCTGTCACTGCTGCTCAGTTTAGGAAAAGGCTGAGGATTCGGGGCATCCTACTTCTCATTTGGGGACCTGTGCCTGCAGAGTAGTCTGGAGGGTGCATTCTGGGGGTGGAGGGGGTGCCTTCCCTAAGCCTTCTCCTTTGCTCCCTTCACACAGGGCAGACAGAGGGAGAGGAGCAAAGCCATACCTGTCTGCATGGTACACAGCAGCGGATAACCCAGCCCACCCCTTCCTGAGCAACCTGGAGGATTCTATTGCAGTCACTGGGAGGGGGTTTAGTGAAGGGTGGCTGTCCCCTTGGGTTTGTTGTTGGGGGTGGGGGAGGAATAGCCCTGAATGTGATGATGAGGTCATCCCTGCTGACATCATCATCATTATGGAAAATACTCTACGCGAACCCTGACATCAGGTCCCAGCCCTTTACACTGAGGCCAAGAGAATGTGCTGGGAAAATTCAAGACAGACAGGCATCCTTTCCTCTTCTGCTAGCCCTAGAGAAAAAACACACCCAGGGCCCTTAAAATGTCCCTTAGCTACATGTCTACCACTGCGTGCTCCTGGAAATAAGGAGCCACAGATGATTTATTTTAAAAAAAAAAATTCAAAGCCTTACCAGTAACTGTCTCGGGTGATTTTTCAGCATTAACCTGAGTATTGGAGAGCTGTCGGCACTGTGGTTTTGGTACTTTAGCCATTGTTTCTCTGAGCGGTAAACCCAGGAGGGAAAAAAAAGCCATCTTACTACCTACTTCAAGTTTTAAAAGTTTTCAGAGAAGACAAAATGAGCACCGTGTTTGGCCGCTCCTAGCGGCTGGATCTGAATTGTGCACAAGGAGGTGGCAGCACCTCGGGCTCCTCCTGCCAGGAGGGGGTCACGTGGCTCTGCTCCTGCCAAGGTTCTGTGGCGTGACCCCACAATGCTGAGCAGGGGAAGGGTAGAGCGTGGGCTGTACCTACTGGGTGCTGGCTCTACCCCACAAGCCCCAGTGCTCCTGGGCTCAGGGTGCCTGGGAGGGCTATTCACAGGCAAAGTAGTCCTTCAGGGGGGCGAAGAGGTGTCGGATGACAGGCACACTCCAGGACCTCCCAAGCAGCTTCTGGCGGGCACCACGGCCCATGTTGGACACATCCGTGTAGTGTACAGGAAAGCCGAAGATCCTGGTGGGTGGGGGGGATGGGCACCAGAATAGAAAGACAGGGAGTCAGAAGTGCCCCTTCCAGCATGCTTACTGCCTCAGGGAGAGCCTCACACGAACAGCATGGCACTGCTCTTTCTGCCCTGTGTCCCATACTTTCCATCAGGCCAACCAGGCCTTCCCATGAGCCCTTGTTGACCCTCGAGGCCAGATCAACCGGTTCTTCAGAACACAAATGACGGTGCCCTCACAGAGGGCACAGTTCCTCTAGGAAGATGCCTGCTGCATGCATCCCCAAGCACTAGCACTGTGCTCCTGACACATAGCTGGTGTTCAGTGGACCGGCCTTTCCCATGTGAGTGAGTGAGTGAATAAATGAATGAATGAATGCCAAGGAAGCCTGACAGCAAGTGAACACACATGTACCTGCCTTCAAAACACAAGAGGAGGAAAGGGAATTTCCTTGAGAAATAAGGACACTGGCAGAAATGGATCATTAGATGCTCAGATAATTAACCTAAGAACACTGAAATGTCCTGCATTTTCTTTCCCTCTTTAAAGCCAGTTGTTAGATCAAGGGCCAGGCTGGACTTAATGGCAGATGGCAACCAAATATACCAAGAGCTTCTTCTATGGGATTCATTCTAACAGGCCTGTTAAGAGGCTTCAGATACACCAGTCTGAGGGAAAACCTCAGTCTTTCCCGGGGCTACAATCTAATACTAAAAAGTACACCAATGGGCCAATGGCTGAATGGGTGCTAAGAAACATGCCGAAGATGTAACACCTTAGGCCTATACAGTACCTGTAAGTGGGCACCCACTCCACTAGGCACCCACATAGTATCACAGGGCCAGCCCAGCAGGTAAGGCTTAGGTCTCAAATGCAGAATAACCCACAAGATGAATGTGCAAGGTTATCCAACAGCTTCTTTCAATGAATCAGAAGTTAACTTTCAGACTAAGATAACTATTGTTAAAGATATAAAACCAGTTGCAGGACTGTTTATCTGGAATGGAAAGTATCTGGAATGAAAATACTCTATCAAATCCTTTGAGATGCAGCCAAAAATGTAAAGCAGAATATTCATAGCCCTTTATTTCTAACAATAAGAACAAAATAAATAGGAAAAGCAGAAGGAAAAAAGAACTGAAATCCAACAGCTGGTTCTTTGAAGCAAAACAATTAAACTACCAACTTAGCCAAATAAATGGAAGACAATGACAGAATTTTTGGCTAAGTAGGAACCAGCTTTAGACCAGCAACCTAGCAGAGGGAATCTCCTGAGAAAAGGCCAATGGGCAAGTCAGTGGGGTTTTCTTTACCTGGTTCCTCATATGCCCTGGAGGCCCAGCAGGCTGGGGCACGTAAAATGCCAGGGCAGCACAGCAGAAACAGAGATGGTGTGGTCTAATGACCTCATGTTTCAGATGCCTCACCGCCACCACCCTTCTGCCATTTCTACCAGGAAACTCAGCACTAAGTCTGAAAAGGTATTACTCCCAGCCCCACTAACATAGGTCAGTGAGACCATGCAGAACTAAGGCAAACACCTGCCCATTTATGCTGCATGCCTTAACCACAAGTTCTTCCCCTTTCTCTCTGCCTGTGAGATTTCCCTCTTCACGTGCAGCCCTGCTCACCTTTCTAGCTCAGTGCACCACAAAACATCTTCTTTGCCATTCATGACAACAGGGAAAAGTTGGTTTTTCCCCTGTCTGATCGAGTTCGACTTGGTGGTTATTGTCTGTACTTTCTTTAACTGGAGAACAAAACGACATCATGGAGTGAGCACAGGATGGAGGGTCTAGGTCAAGTCAAAGCTTGTAAGCACCTAGGGAAGATGGAGGAGGGAGGGCAGGCGGGGGAGAGAGGGAGACAGGCTCACAGAGGGAATGAGAAAAGGAGAGCTGGAAGCGAGAACATTCTGTGCTTCCCACGAACACCAAGAAGTTAATGAACAGGAAGGACCAGCCTCACAGAGAACAACAGATAAAAGTGACCATAAATGAGATCACATGGGGGCCAAGAAAACACCAGATATTAATCAGGCAGGATTAAGCAAAAGTTAAAAACCCACCCAGATTCTGAGCATGGCCCCTGGGTTTTGAATGAATGTAACCTAGCCTAATGTAAACATTAAGTTTATAGAGGTCTTTATATAATCGTAACAGTACACAATTTTTGTGGCAAAAAGTAAAATTACTCATTTGTTACTGGGAAGATGAGTTGCAGTTATCTGTGTCTCTACGAAGTTCTACATCTGCAACTGGAAAG
>RCUC01138866.1:0-24234 GCA_003697995.1 Taxidea taxus jeffersonii | reverse complement strand
AGGTGCCCCACCCAATCCACATCCTCCACCGCCCCTCTGAGCCCCAGGCCCTGGGGGGGCCACATGCCAGGCGTAGGTCGCTTTCCAGGGACGTCCTCCCGGCTCCCCACACTCCTGCCAGCAGAGCACGGCACAGGACCTCCCCCTGCTCCCCCCATGCCCACCCTACCACTACCCAATCACACCCCTTCTCAACCGCCCACACACCCAGACCCATCCCGTCTCCCTCCGTGCTGCCCCATGGCGCTGCAGCCCACCGTTGCTCACCAGGATCCTCACAGGGCCTCCCACCCAGACTCCCTGCCCCCCTCAGGGCCCCCCCAGTCCGTCCGCAACAAAGCAGTCAGGAGGCACTTTCCAAACCACTCCGGCCGCACGGACCTCCCACTTAGACAAACTGACAGCTTGTTTTCACGGGGCACAGACCACACTGCCTGCGGCCCGTGAGGCTCGGCCACCGGCCTCGGCCCCCACCGCCCCCACCCCGTGAGCTCACCAACCTGGAGTCCAGCTGGCCTCTCTCGGTTCACCACGGACACCAGATCCCCACCCAACCCCGGAGCCCCAGCCCGCCATCTCCCCAGGTACCCTCCTGGGGCCCCCACTGTCGGCTGGAGCCCCCACGGCCTTGCGGTACTCACCCGGAGTTAGTGGCCGCTCCACGGCCCCGCCACGAGGCAGGTGCTCATCCTCAGAGAAGCTCGAGTCCTGGTTGGGCTCGAAGTCCTCCTCAGCAGCCATGCTCTCCATCAGCTTGCTCACGGCTCCCCCCTTCCCCCGATTCTGGGGACAGAGCACAGCAGGCCAATGGCTAGGACCCGCCATCCCAAATCCTGCTGCTTAGGACCCTCCCTGGAAACCCGGGGTCACACATCAGGCAGCAGGGACACCTGCCACGGGTGCAGCAGGGGCCCAGCTGGCCTCAGCCCACAGGCCCGAGGGAGGGCAAAGTGGGGCCCCGAGCCAGATGGCCAAGCCCCCATGTGCTGACACAGCACCTTCAGACACACAGTGGGTCTGAGGACGAACAGCCCGGCTGGGGGCTGGGCACACCCAGCTCACCCCCATCTGCAGGGGCCCATGAGGACCTCACTCTTGGACACAGCAGACCTTACCTCCTTCTTCACTTCCTTCCCTTTGGCCTTGGCCTTGCTCCTCTTAGCAGTGGCCGGGGAGCCGGTGTGGGGAGCCCGGGCGTCGGGGGGCAGGGCGGGAACACGGGGTGGGGGCAGCATAGCCCCTGAGCCAGCCTCCTTCCCCTTCTTCTTCTGGATGAGGAAGCATCACAGGTGCCATCAGAGGCGGCCCGCCCCCGCCACTCACCCTCCGGGGAGAGGAACAAAACACCTCCCCTCCTTCCCACAGGTGTGTTTGTTCTTAATCGTAATTGTTTTATTACTACTATATGTTACTCACTGTAAAAAGAAAAAAAAGTACCCAAGTGTGTATCAGTGTAACTTCCTCTCCAGTGTAGCCCATCAAGTCCACAGCGCTAATTAGAACCACTAGCTGCTGCCTGGCGCATCCTTCCAGAACCTTCCACCAGATTGTACAACCACGTAAATACATGGGCTATGCAGACACATCTGCACACACACAGTGTTTTTTTTAAACACAGAGGGGAATTTACCAAAAGTCCTGCCTTACGACTCCTCCTCCCCAAAGTTTATCTGATAAACACAAAGACTGCGTCACGTCAGCCGCTGCTCATGTGCAGCTGTGTGTGTGGGGGGGGGTACAGGCCATTGAACCCCCCCCCAGCAATGGATGCACAGGGGCCTCCACTTCGCTCTTCCAAGTGATGCCACAAAAATAGGACAGTACCGGTGAGTTCCACAGGCATGTGCCAGGAGGAGCAGGCAAAACCCTTCCAACTGCCTCGGGGGCACCCCAGCAGTGAGGGGAGAGCCCCGTCCAACACACTCCAAGTGCTCCCCCAGGGATGGGGGAGTGGGATGGGCCACCCCACCGCCCCCATCACCCCATCCCTGCCCACGGCGTGGAAACCGGTCTCAGGGCACCGAGAGCACACCCGCCTGCCGGCTTCCGGCATCTGGCACCAGCACTCGGCTGTCCCGGGACCTTAGGGAAACACTGGCGCATCACAGATCCAGTTACAAGCTTTTAGGCCAGCAGTAGCAGGGGCGAGAAGAACAATGTGGGGGTACTTGGTGCAAGAAGCCAGCTCAGGCTAAGGGTCTGCACGACCCAGGGGAGATGGGCAGGTGGCAGGATCGGGTGCGGTGGGGGTCACCTTATGCTTTTTAGAAGATACATTCCTGAAACCAACCAAAATCACGGACCAGAGAATGTGGGAAATGAAGAAACATAAAAAGAGAATCCCGAGCGAACACTAAAAAGACCGCCGCGATGTCATGGCTTTCCAAGTGACATCCACAGCACACGGCATCCTAAGGGACAGAGCAGACGACGGTACGGGGACAAAAGATATTCAGTGTGGCTCCCCACTTGCCGAGGGGACGAGAGTTCATGTTTCTGAAATCGGAAGGCGTCCTGGGGTTTGAAGGACCATCTGTAATGTAGTTCTGGTGACTTTTCCCCCAAACATCTGTTGTAAGTAGCTCACCCTGAGGTGACCGTCTGCAGCTGTGCGCGCGGGGGCAAGCGGGGACAGCAAGACAGGCTCTGGGTGGACTTGTACTGCCTTCCTTTCCTGCAACCTCCACACCACTGTTCTAATCAGACAACACTGACAACGGTTTCTTTCCCGCTGGCCAGAAAGCCCCTTTCTGGGAACCTTACTTTTTTTAAGAAAGAAAAGAACTCCTGGGGTGCCAGGTTGACTGGTCAGACGAACATCCGACTCTTGATTTGGGCTCAGGTTGTGATCTCAGGGTCCTGAGTTTGAGCCCCAAGTGGGGCTCTCTGCTCAGCAGGGAGTCTGCTTGGGATTCTCTCTGCCCCTCCCCCACAAAATAAATAAATAAAGATGCTTTTAAGAAGGGTAAATAAGGCTGATGGCAAATAGGAATGTACAAGTCTCAGAAGGATATGAAAGTGTATCTCCCGAAACTATAAGCACTGGTGGTTCCTGGCCGGGGGGGGGGGGGGGGGGTTTCCACGGGCATCTCTGTCCTCCTTCCGTTGACAGTTAGCCTGCTCTGTTCCAGGCCTTCACTGTGCCATCAGTAGGCTGGGCTCAGTGATCCCCTGTGCTCCTCCCCGACACAGGGTGCTGCGCCCTGGCCAAGGGCCCAGGGGCCAGTGTAGCCCAGGGGGTATTCAAAGTTCAGCCTGGAAGATCGTTAGCAGCCATGACCTTGGTGGGGAGCAAGGCCACCTGTGAAGTCCAGTTAATAGGTGTAACCTGTTTCACAGGGTCTTGTGATACGGGGACATGGTAAGAAATACATACTTGGTCTCCACCCCTGGCTCCCGATCCAGGGCTCCTAAGCCCTTTGGGACATCCCAGATCATTGGAACACCTTTTGTCCTGATGAGGCCACTGCAGGTTATCCCCCAGCTAGCCTTGGGATGGGTGCCACTCACCAGCAACACCAAGCCAGGTGGAGAAGCCACCCCCCACATCCTCCGGAGAGGGGAGAGGGTCCAGAGACTGAGTTAATAATCTTGCCAAAGTGAACAAGTCCCCAAAAAACCCTATGCAAGGGGTTCGGGGAGCTTCCAGGTCGGAAGCACCTGCAGAGGGCAGGGAAGCGCCACGTCCTCCCCCGCCCCAGGGAATCTCTTCCATCTGTGGCTGCACTGTATGTTTCCTGATCAACGGTCACAGTAAGGAAAGCGCCCCCAGGGTTCTTGGCATCCCTCTGGGGAATCATCGACCCTGAGCCGTGGGTCCAGGGAACCCCCGCTACTTGGCTGGTGTGGCTGCCAGAAGCTCAGGGCCAAGCTGAAGCCCAGGACTGGCAAGAGAAACGGGGCTGGACTAAGGGGCAGTCCTGTGGGACACGGCCCTCCGCCAACTCCAGGGAGTCAGTGCCAGAAGGGTCGTGAGCGGACAGTACAGTTTTCTTTTGCCAGTAAAGGACATACAAAGTGGTAAAGGGGTGAGAGGCCACCTGGGCCCTACGGCAAACCATCTGGTGAGACCACCACGAGCATTGTGTAGTATCCAGCACCTTCCCTCCAAGGCCTGGGGAAGGCTAATGGGGCTTCAGCCGTGGATAGACAGGTGAGCACTATCACTGCCAGGGACCCACGAACAAGGCACCTGCCTCACCAGCCCCCGTTATGGGAAATCAGTGCCAAGTCTCATCCCTCAACACAGTGCCAAGGACATCCCTCAACGTCCTGTAGAATGTCCCGTTATCCGAGAGATCACCTTCCATCAGGGTCGGGGATGGGGAGGCCGGAGTCAGAGGCCACTGCTGAGCTGCCGGCTGCTAGGTCTGAATGCAACCACACACAACGGGGTGGGGAGACAGTGGGCCAGGAGCTTCCTAGCAGCCCGCGCAAGGACAGGAGCAGTATGCCCGTCCTAGAGAGCTCAGAAAGCAAGTGTTCTCCAGCTGGGGAGCCCAGGCAGTCAATTCAGGAAGGATCCTGTGGGTGGGTGGGGAAGCCACACGCCATAGGAGGATCGATAGCGTCAGACTCTGTCCCTGACACAATCAGCCATGTAGCACATGACCGTGACTGCAGAGACCCTGACCTATGGTTCAAGTTCCTCACTGGAGTGATGGCACTTACTCCCACCCGGAGACAGGCCCCATACCAGAGCCCTTCCTCGAGGAGCACACCGAGTGCCTCCCTATCACAAGTGGGGGGTGGGGGGTTCGGTAGTTTGAGAACTGCACATCAGGATGGCTGCTCTGCTTTGGGGTCCCTGCACCTTGCTCCCACAGGAGAATGTTCCCCTGAGACGGGAAGGGAGGGAGCCCCTGTAAGGGAGGGGTGAGGCCAGGTCCCTTCCTGCCGCCCCCCCCCCCCAGCCCCTGCACAGAGCACCTACCTTCCTGGGGTCCTTCCTGTCCTTGGCACGGCCAGTGTCCTTGCGGGGGCTTAGTGGGCCACCTTTGCCGCAGCGGCTGGGCTTGGTGGCAGCAGGGGCAGTGCTGCTGGGGGCTGGGGCGGCGGCCGAGGCGTCATGCAGGAAGATCCGCTCGCTCCGCCGCCGTGTCCACAGGTCGTCGTCGCTGGCCTCGGGCCCCGCCTCAAAGCCGGGCTCCTTGGCGCCCCGCAGCTTGCGGGTCTTGCGCCCCTTCTCTGCCGCCAGCTTGGCCTTGTCGGGGCTGGTGGGACCAGGGCCCCGGGCGCTAGGTGCAGGTGAGGCCAGGGAGGGCCCAGGCTCCCCCAGTCCCTTCTTGGGCCGCAGCAGCCCCGTAGGCGACCGCTTCCGCACCTTGACCTCACTCTCCGAGTCCGTGTACTCGAACTCCGTGCCTGCATGCGGGACGAGGGCAGCGGCTGTGGACAGGGGCTCCCGGCATTCCCACTTCTCACCCACCCAGACGCCCTGGCCACCAGCAGGCCACGGTCCCACCCCTCCTCCAAGGGAGGCTTCTCATTTCCAGGAGAAGAACCTGAGGCCCAGAGGAGGAGGACTCACGGGGCCACATGCCTGTGAGTGGCAGGCCCTACTGGCACCACTGCTGTCCCGAACTGGACCCTCCCCCAACCGTGGCTGCCCAGGCTCTGCTCCCTCCTCACCACCCCCCCCCAACCAACCAAGAACATCACCAGGGACCGTGAAGATTCCTGCCTGGCCCCACATGAGCTTCTCCTCTGCCTCCTGTATGCCCCATGGGATCCCAGAAGCCAGCGCAGGCCGGAGAGGGCCTGACGCCCGCAGGGAAGCAGTTGGAAAGCCCACATGAAATCCCCGAGCCCCACGGGGCCTCTCCTCCGCTTCCTGGAGCCGCTTCTCAGATGGGAGGTCCCTGGCACCCAGTCCCTTTTAGAGGAGAGGCCCTGCCAGAACTTGTGCAGCCCTGAGGCCCGGCCCTCTCCTGTCACACCTGAGGCTTGGCCCTTCCCACAGAAAAGGGGCAGGGCTCCATCCAGACCCTGGAGCTGCTAGGCTCCTTTACACACAAACCTCTCCATGCTCAGCTGTGCTCCATCCCCTCAAACCTGCGCCTAAGCTGCTGCTGGGCCCTGGAGCGCCATGTCTCTCCGGGCCTCTACTTGGACGCCTGCAGCCTCCTATCTGAGGAAGTCCACTCGGCACCCCGGGGAGTCCTCTGTCCACACTTATCGCCACAGGCACACGGCCCACTGTTGGGTTCTCGCCCTTATCTGCCCATCCTGTCCTGCTTGGCCCCACAGAAACAATCCCTAATTTCACTACCCCAGGCCTACTGACCCCGGGGCAGCCGGCAGCCTGCCCTCCAGGGCTACTCCGGGAGGCCCAGCCCCATCACCCAACAGAGGCAGCCAGGGCAGCGGGCTGGGCTGGGAGGGGACACACTCCGTGGGAGGGAGCCACTGGCAAAGCTTACCGATCCCACTAATTAATCTTTTGTTAACAGACTTCCCACTGCAGAGAGGCAGCTGGGGGCTTTCATGGCTGATTAGGGGTGCAGGCCATAAAACGCAGGCTTGATTTCTGCTGTTGGGTGTGACGGAATGAGGCCCCACCTGACGGCAGCCTCCAACAGAACACCATCGGAAAACCTAGACCCCATCCAACACTGCAGGGGTGTCACCTAGGGTGTGGGACTGCCAGGCAGACAGGGCAGTGATGGACAGTGGACACCTGCTTGGAAGAGGGGAAGCGGGAGCTGCGTGAGTAAGGTCCTCTTGGAGGCTAAATACTTGATGAGGCCAGTGGGGCAGCAGGAACGGTGCGTGAGGGGGCGTGTTCTCTGGAGGGCCCTGGGGTGGGGACAGGCAAGTAGCCCAGAGAGTGGGAGCACGTGCCCAGGCCTCAAGGCTGCATGGTGACACAGCAGGGAGTCAAGTCCGTGCCCTGGACTTCCACCCAGCGTCCTATGCTCCTGCCCCCTCCCCAAGAAATAAGGCAGTAAAGGAGGAACAGATTGGACAAAGCACTAGAGATATAAAACAGAAAGGTGAGGCATAAAGAGACTAAAAGTCAAATGATGGAAAGGATATAAACCACACTACCAGCAACCGAAAAGGGCTGAACTAGCTCCACTAAGTATCAGACAAAACTGACCTATAATAAAAATCATTAAAGGAGGACATGTTTAAATGATAAAATGGCCAATCCCCTAGGAAGATACAATTTATAAACAGAGATGAAAGTAATCGGGAAACATACAAAGAAAGATTATACACCATGACCAAGTGAAATTTATTCCAGGAACAGAAGGTTGGTTTGACATATAAAAAAAATCAATGTAATGTACTATATTAATAAAGGACAAAAACCACACAAATAACCTTGACAGACACAGAAGTAGTAACGGACAAAACCCAACACTCTTTCATGATAAAATCACTCAAACCAGGAACAGAAGGAAATGTTCTCAACCTGATAAAGGCGTCCATAAAAATTCACTACTAACATGTTTAATGATGAAAGAATGAATATTCTTCCTCTACGATCAGAAGACAAAGATACCTGTTCTTCCCACTTCTATTAGACATTATACAGGAGATTCCAGCCCAGGCAATTAGGTTAGAGAAAGAAATAAAAAGGTATACACATCTGTAAAGGAAAAAATAAAACTATCTCTATCTGCAGATGGCATGATCTTATATTATAGAAAATACTAAAGAATCTACTAAGAACCTACTAGAACAAAAGAGTTCAGCAAGGTTGCAGGATACAAGATCGATATGCAAAAATCACTTTATTTCTATACACTAGCAATGGACACTGCAAAGATGAATTCAATTTACAACAGCATCAAAAAATACAAATAAACTTAAAATAAGTACAAGACTTATACAGTAAAAACTATAAAACACTGCTAAAAAAATTAAAGACATAAATACATGGAAAAACATCCCATGTTCATGGATCAAAAAATTTATATTGCTAAGATGCCAGTACTCCCCAATATGATCTACTGATTTAACACAATTCCTATTCATAATCCCAGTGGGCTTTTTGCAGGAATTCACAAGCTAATTCTAAAATCCATATTGAATGCAAGGGTCTCTGAGGCAGAAAGACAGTCTTGAAAAAGAAGAACAAGTATGGAGCACTCATATTTCCCAATTGCAAAGCCTCCTACAAAGATTCCCATGGTAATCAAGACTGTGCTGCTGGTCTAAGAACAGACGTCTACATTGATGGACGAGAACAGAGGGTCTGGAAATGATCCTTCATATTTTTTTTAAGATTTTATTATCTGACAGAGAGAGAGATCACAAGTAGGCGGAGGGGCAGGCAGAGAGAGAGGGGAAGCAGGCTCCCTGCTGAGCAGAGAGCCCAATTCGGGGTTTGATCCCAGGACCCTGAGATCATGACCTGAGCCGAAGAGCAGAGGCTTAACCCACTGAGCCCCCCAGGCGCCCCTGATCCTTCATATTTATGTTCCGTTGATCTTCCTTCCACAAGGGCACCAAGACCATTCAATGGGGAAAGAACCGACTTCTCAACACAAAGATATGGGGACAATGTTGTCCACAGACAAAAGACCCCTCCATCCCTCCATACACAAAAATTAACTCAAAATGGATCACAGCCCTAAATATAAGTCACAAACCATAATTTTAGGAGCAAACTGAGCTGATTCTTTGTGGCCTTGGGTTGAACAATCCTTTCTTTTTTTTCCCCCACATGTAAACGCTAGAAGTACAAGTGATAGCTTTGAACGTCATCAAAATTTAAAATTTTAGGGGCACCTGCGTGGCTCAGTGGGTTAAAGCCTCTGCCTTCCACTCGGGTCCTGATCCCAGGGTCCTGGGATCAAGCCCTGTATCTCGGGCTCTCTGCTCAGCGGGGAGCCTGCTTCTTCCTCTCTCTCTGCCTGCCTCTCTGCCTACTTGTGATCTATCAAATAAATAAATAAAGATCTTTTAAAAAATTTTAAAACTTTAGACAACTTACAGAATGGGAGAAAAAGTATTTGCAGAACCATGTTTCTAATTAGAGAGTTATAGCTAAATATACAAAGAACTTTTACTCAGTAACAAGATGACAACCCAATTAAGAAGTCAGTCAGGGGTTTAAACAGGCATTTCTCCACATACAAAGGGTTACTAAGTGTATGAAAGGGTGCTCCTACCATCTGGAGAAATCCACATCAAAACCACAAGGACAGATCACAGCACACCCACTAGAATGGCTTCCTACCCAAGAAATAAGGCATCATAAAAAAGACATACAACAACAGGTATTGGGAAGGAACTGGGGAAGAAACTGGAACCCTCACAGAGTGCTGGCGGAAATATAAGTGGTACGGCCACTTTGGAAAAGTTTGGCATTTCCTCAAAAGGTTAAACACCAAGTTACCAAATAACCCAGCAATTCCACCCTTAGATTTGTAGCCAGAACTGAACACATGTCCACACGAAAACGTATACACCGATGTTTACAGCTGCATTATTCATGACAGCCCAAAAATGGAAACAAAACCCATAAAGGAGATAAACCAAATGTGGTACATTCATAAAATGCAGTATTATCCAGCCATAAGGTCTGAAGTCACATAAGAAGAAACAATCTGAGTAGACCTTTATCTATTAAAGCGACTGAATCAATAATTAATAAACTTTAAAACAGAAAATGCCACGCCCAGATGAGGTCACTGTTGAATTTAACCAAACATTTAAGGAGGAAATTAAGCCATTTCTCTATAATCTCTTCCAGAGGATAGAAGCAGAGGGAATACTTCCGAACTCATTCTAGGAGGCCAGAATTACTCTAATACCAGAAGTATTAAACCAGAAGATGACAGTACAAGAAAACTACAGACCAATCTCTCTCATGAACATAAATGCAAAAAATACTCAAAATATTAGCAAGTCAAATCCAAGAATGCATGAAAAAAATTATACACCACAACTAAGTGAGATTTATCCCAGTCATGGAGGGATTGTTCAACATCCAAAAATCAATTAATGTAATCCATTACATCAACAGCCCAAAGAAGAAAAAAAATCCTATCATATTAACAGAAAGCATTTGACAAAATCCAACCCAAATTCGTAATAAAAACTCTCAGTAAAGCAGGAATAGAAGAGAACTTCCTGAACTTGATAAAGAACCATAAAAACCTTCCATCATACGTACTGATGAAAAACTAGAGGATTTCTCACTAAGATCAGGAACAAGGCAAGGATGTCCCCAGTTACCACTCATTTTCAATATCATACTGCAAGTCCTAGCTAATGGAATAAGACAAGGGGAAAAAAGTATATTGACTAGGAAGAAGATAGAAAACTGCCTTTGTTCACAGACGACCTAAGAGTCTATGCAGAAAACCTCACACAATCAACCAAAAAATCTCCTGGATCTGATAAGCCATTACAGCAAGGTCGCATTTTACAACCTTCATATATAAAAAGTCGCTCACTTTCCTACATACTAGAAATTAATACCGAATTTGGAATTTAAAACACAGTACTGTTTGCGTTAGCACTCCCCAAAATGAAATACTTAGGTTAATCTAACAAAATATGCACAAGATCTGTGGGATGAAAACAAAACCCTGATGAAAAATCACTTCCATGCTCAAGGAGAGGAAGACTTGATCTGTCAAGATGTTAATTCTTCCCGATTTGGGCAATGGATTCAACACAATTCCGCGCAACATCCCAGAAGTGGATACCATGACACTAATGTCAGAGTTTATATGGAGACTCAAGACACCCAGAATGGCCAGCTCAAGATGAAGAAAAACAAAGTCGGATGACTGGAAGTACCCAGCTGCGAGGCCTACTACAAAGCTACAGTGATCAAGACAACGAGTTATCAGCGAAAGACAAAGACAACCAGATCAATGGAACAGAAGAGCCCCAAATTAGACTCCCATTAATATAGTCACCAAATAATAATCTTTCACAAGGGAGTAAAGGCAATACAATGGAGAAAAGGATAGGTCTTTTCAACAAACGGTATTGGAACCAGGGGAGATTCACAGGCAAAAAAGTGAATGTAACAAATCTTACACCCCTCACAAAATTAACTCAAAATGAAAAAAAAAAACAAAAAACGAAAATTAACTCAAAATGGATCGCAAGCCTAAAGGTAACACGTAAAATTCAAAAACCCCTCAAAGATAATGTAGGAGAAATTTAGATGACCTTGGGTCTGGCAGTGAACCCTTAGATACACCACCACCAAAGGCCCAATCCACAGAAGCCAGACTTCCTAAAAGTTTACATTTCTGCTCTGTGAAAGACACCATAAAGAGAATGAAAAGACAAGCCACAGTCTGGGAGAAAATGCTTGCAAAAGACACACCTGATAAAGGACTCTTTTCCAAACTCTTAAAATCCAACATTAAGAAAACAACCCAATTTTAAAAGTGGGTCAAAAATCCTAACAGACATGTCACCGCAAGTTACACAGATGGCAAATAAGCAAATGAAAAGATGTCCCACATCATGTTACTAGGGAGAGGCAAATTCAAACAAGATACCACCACACAGGGGCACCTGGGTGGCTCAGTGGGTTAAAGCCTCTGCCTTCGGCTCAGGTCAAAAAAAAAAAGAATGCAAAGACGGTGCGGCCACTTTGTAAAAAAGACATTACAGCAATTTCTTACAAAACCAAAAGGATCCTACCATGTGATCCAGCAGTCACACTCCTTGGTATTTACCCAAAGGAGCTGAAAACTTATGTCCACACACAAAAAAACTGTATACAGATGTTTATAGCAGCTTTGGTCAAAACTGCCAAACTTGGATGTCACCAAGATGTCCCAGACGCCCTTGAGCAGGTGAAGGAATAAACAAACTGTGGGCCACCCAGACAACGTGGTATGACTCAGAGCCAAAAAGAAGCAAGCTAACAAGTCACCAAAGACATGGAGAAACCTTTTAATACATACGATTAATTTAAAGAAGCCAATCTGAAAAGCCCCCGGGCTGTATGATTCCAACTACATGACATTCTGGAGAAGGCAAAACTATGGAGACAGTCAAGAGAGTATTTATTGGTGATTGCCAGGCATGCAGACCGGAGACAGATGAAGGGGAGGGGTACGGAGGACTGTTAGGCAGTGAAACGACTTTATGTGACAGTACAATGGTGGCTACATACATCTGCCCAAACCCACAGATTATACAACACCAGGAGTGAATCCTAATGTAAACTATGGATTCTGGGTGACAATGACACGTCTGTGGCCTGTAGGTTCCTTAGTGGTAACAAGCGAAACCACTGGGAGAGAGAATGTCAATAATGGGGGGGGGCTGTGGCATGTGGGGACGGGGCGGCAGGGGGCATAGAGGAATCTCTGTATCTTCCTCTCAATTTTGCTATGAACCTAAAACTCCTCTTGGGGGCCTGGGGGACTCAGTCTGTTAAGCAGCTGCCTTTGGCTCAGGTCATGATTCCAGGGTCCTGGGATCCAGGCCTGCATCAGGCTTCTTGCCTGGTGGGGAGCCTGCTTCTCTCTCTGCCTCCTCTGCCTCTGCCACTCTGCCTGCTTATGTGTGCGTGCCCTCACTCTCCCTGTCTCTCTCTGACAAATAAATAAATAAAATCTTAAAAAAAAAGGAAAAGGACCCAACTATAGGCTGTCTATAAGAGACTCACTTTATTATTTTTTTTTAAAGGAAATTTTTTTTTTTTTTGGACAGAGAGAGGGAGAGATCACAAAGTAGGCAGAGAGGCAGGCAGAGGAGGAGGGGGAAGCAGGCTTGCTGCTGAGCAGAGAGCCCAATGTGGGGCTCAAACCCAGGACCCTGGAATCATGACCTGAGCCGAAGGCAGAAGCTCAACCCACTGAGCCACCCAGGTGCCCCAAGAGACTCACTTTAAATATGAAGATGAAAGTAAGATGACAGTAAATGACCAGGAAAAGATATACCATGCAAATAGGAAGCCTAAGAAAGGTGGAGTGACTGTTTACTACCAGATAAAAGGGATTTCAAAACAAAATGTATTAAGAGATAAAAAAGAATACTTTGTAATGATAAGAAGACCAATTTAACAGGAAAACAGGAAATCATAAACGTATATACGTACCTAATAACAGAACTTCAAATACACCAAGCAAACATCCACAGGATTAAATTACAAGGAGAAAGAAAATCCTGCAATCACAGGTGGAGGTTTTACACCCATCTGTAAGCAACTGATAACACTAGATAAAAACCAGCAAAGATTCACAAGATCATAACACCTCCAATCACACTGCCTTGCCTGATAGAACTGAATGACTTACAGAGCACTGTATATAATGGCATCAGAATACGCATTCTTTTTTTTTTCTAAGATTTTATTTATTTATTTAACAGAGAAAGAGAGAGAGAGAGAGAGAGAGAAAACACAAGCAAGGGGAGTGGGAGAGGGAGAAGCAGGCTTCCCGCCGAGTGGGGAGCCTGATGCGGGACTCGATCCCAGGACCCTGGGATCATGACCTGAGCCAAAGGCAGACACTTAACAACTGAGCCACCCAGGCACCCCCAGAATACACATTCTTTAAGTGCACATGACACATTTACTATGAAATACCATATGCCCTCGAAGTTTTAGTTTTAAAAGACTGAAATTACAGAGTATTTTCTCTAACCAAGATGGAATGACATTAGAAATCAGTAATACAATAACTGGTGGTAATACAATACAATACAATATTTACAATATTATAATACAATACAATACCACCAATACAATAATTGGTGGTAATCCCCACCAATATCTGGAAAATAATACTTCTAACTAATCACTGAATGAAAAGTAGAAATCACAAGTTAAGAAATGTGTTGAACTGAGAGTAATAAGGAAAAAAGGACAACAGACAACACGTGAGACGCAGCTAAAGCAAGGTTCAGAGAGAACTTTTAAGATCCCCACAAGAAAAGAATGTCCCAAGCTGGTTACCTAAGCCTGCACATTAAAAAATAGCAAATGGTTGGCAATACATCAAGAGAGAAGGAAGGAAATTTAAAAAAGCAGAAATCAATGAAATTGATAACTTCTAGCCATGCTGATCAAGAAACAGAGCAGAAACAAATTATTTGGTTTGGCAATGAAAAAGGAGACATCACTACAGACCCCTCAGACTTCAAAGTATAAAAGGGGGAACTCTTTGCCAATACAGTTGAGAACCTGGATAAAACGCAGAAGCCTGCAAATTCTAAGATGGCTGATGATGAGGATGGGGGCTGTGGACAGGATGATGCTGTCTGGGTAGCCACAAGCCTAACAGGGAGGGGGTCAGACAGGTGGCACACAACCACAGGGCATCAGGGAACCAGTCAGAGGTTCTCAGTGGGGGAAGTGGTCTGATCAAGTTTGAGCTTTAAGAGCCCTCCAGCTGCTTATGTATGAAAAATACCAGAGAGGAGTAAGCGGGAGGGAAGCCAGCACCACTGCCCAGGAAAAGCCAGGCCCAAAGCCCCCAGGGAACAATGGGGTGAAACAATGGTGGGGGTGAAAGGGAGGGAGAAGGAAGAGCTGAAGGCTCTGTGAGACTGTGAGGCTGCCCCAGAGATGAGGTCCCACAAGGCAGTACAGGCCACAGGAATGAGCTTTTGTCCTGTAGCCTGCAAGACATGAAGACAGGGGCAGCTGGGGGCGACCCAGGGGGTAGAACAGGCTAGCACCCCAGTGCTCATTCTCCCTGTCACAGCCCCTGCCAGAGGGGCTTGCATGGACCCTGGAGGTTCAGAAAAGTGCAGGAAGGCCAGGCCGAGGACTTGGCAGGGCTGAGGCCAGCTGAGTGCGCACCCTGAACACACATGCTCCCCAGCACCCCACGAGGGGACACTTGGACAGGCGAGAATGGGGGTGGGCCTAAAAGAAGGTGCCCTGTTTGTCTCAAGAAGGCAGGCATATGACTGGAGATGTAGAGAGGAAGAAGTGGGGCCAGGACAAGGCCTAGCCTTCTGCCCAAGCCTTAGGGCCAGCTGTCTCCGTCTGCCCACCAGGGAAGTGGGACAGTAAGCCCAGCTAACAGTGACACGGCACACAACCACCCTCAGTGATAACCTTTTCCAGGCCCCAACCCCAGGCCTCATGCCCATCCCACCAAGTGAACCACCTCAAATGCCCAGACTTAGCGGGCCTGTACCTCTAGTTCTACATATGCTTAGCCGATTCCCACCTCTCTCTCATGGGTCAGCCTGGGTGTTCCCTACCTGGAGCGGCCTCCCTTGGGCTTCTACAGCCCCCAACGGTGCAGACCTGAGGCCTCTCTGCTTCCTGGAGCTACCTATCACCAGGCACCTGAAATGGGGGGAGTCAGGCTATGACAGGGAGAGGGGCATGAACAGTGAAGGTCAGTCTGCATAGCTCCGGAACCCCCTCCTGGGGCAAGTACCAGTACCACTCTGCTCGTATGGTGCTGGCCCATGAGGCAGGGCTCCACCGGCCCCCAGCTCTGCCCCTACCCTTCTCCGAGCCCATTTCCGGGACAGTGGTGTCCCTGCATGCCACCTGCTGGTACGTACTTACCCATCAGGTTCTGCCGCTCTTCCTTCTTCCGGGCCTTCTGCTTGGCCTCCAGCTGTACCACTGATAGCGATGGCCCCACTGTGGGGCTGGGGAGGGCGCTGGCTGCAAAGCGAGCCAGCAGGCCCAGCCCACTCTCCTCCAGGCCTGGCGACAGGGCCCGCTCTCGGGCCCCCAGCCTATAGCCGCCGCCGGCCTCGTCCTCCTCCTCCTCCAGCTCATCCTCCTCGTCCTCCTCCTCGGAGCTCTCATCTGGTGCAGAAAACAGGGGGCGAGTCAGAGCCTTGGCCTTGGCAGGTACCGCCCCCCACCGCCCCGACTCAGCTAAAGCACCAGCGAGGGGTGCCACGGCTCCAACCTAGCACCTCAGTCCTTATCAGCCGGGGGTGGTTCCAATACCAGCCCACAGATCCCCCCACCCCCGCCGATGGCCCAGAGCCCCCATCAAAGCAAGCCCAAGACGCGGGCATCTCGGACAGCCCAGAGGTGGGCAGCGGCTTTGGGAATCAGAGGGTTTCTGTAAGGGGAACACCAACATGCACCTGTGCCGTGGGGAGGGGGACAGACACACAGACAAGGACTGGAGACAGCTCTCTCCACCATCTCACGCACACACACGCCCCGACGTACAACATGAAGGCTGAGAAAGGAGGCAGGAGAAGAGGAAAGAGGAGGCCAGGGAGGGGCAGAGAGGGGCTGGGTGAGGGCGCTGGGGACTCAGGGGCCTGGTCTGGGGTGGGGGGAGGGGTTCTGGGGCTAGTGATAGGAGAAGGTAGAGTTCGATCTCTTCTTGAGCAGGCCCTGGGGTCCAAAGTTGACTCCCAGCAATTCCCCTGAGCTGGGGAGCCTGGAGTAAATCCTGGCCCTCTAGGAGCACTTTTGTTCATCTGTGGCATGGGTCGGCCCTCCCAACCCTCCCACCCAACTAAGGAGAAAGCACCCTGCAGGCTGAACAAGGACCAAACAGAAACAGGACCAGCCTGTTGTACAAGAAGAAACCGCTGTCCCCAGGGCCAAGGGAGCCACAAGCTGGCTATGCCTCCTGACCTACGGGGAGTCAGGGAGGAAGGGCACACAGGTCAGCTCGCCTCATTCTGCGCCAGGGGACTGAGGCTTGGCCCGGCCGAGCACTCAGGCAGAACTCAAACCTAGGGCTCCCTGGCTGTCTTGTCACCCAGTGTCTCCTGGAAGGGGGTGCTCCCTACACGTGGAACTGCGCGCTCCACCAAGAACAGAGACTACAGGGAGATTACAACCTTGCTTTTGACCTTCCCAGGGAGACAGCCTCATGCCGTGAGGGTGGGCAGGCGAGGACACTGGGGGCTAACTTGCCCAGGGACACCTACTCCCTCTCTGCCCAGAGTGCTGGGCACGTGATGGTGGCTCTGGGGGCCACTAGCCCAGGGCAGGGCCAGGCAAGGCCAGAGGCGACTCTGCAGCAGTTAGAGGGAAGGGACATAAGGAGGTGGCCCATGCATCCCCACCCCCCCACTCTACCTTGGGCAGGAGTGCCTGGGCTCAGGGAATGGAGGGGGCAGACACAGCCAGCCAACTCCATGTTCTCCCGCCACACCCCGAGCCACCTCTGCTCGCTTGGGTGCAACCAACAGCCCCAAGTGGTAGCCCCGGGTGTGCCAAGGGCGGCAGAGGGTCTGCCTACCCATCCTTCCGAGGGAGCCTGGGTCTCTGGGGTAAGGGAGGGGGAAATGATCTTCAGGAATCCCTGAAGGGTGCTGAGAAAGGAAGGAGGCAGAGACAGAGGGTTGTTAAGAGGAAGAGGAGGATGGGGAGGAGGGGGAGGAGGGAGAGGAAGTGGGGGAGGCCCGGCTCCCAGAGCAATGGATGAAGCAGGATGGAGGCCAGCGGGGCAGGCAGGCGGCAAGCAGGCAGTGCACACTTGCGATCCATCCACATTGCGGACATCACATGGTTGTCTCCGCCCCAGTGGGCCACAGCGGCAAAGCAGGCTAAGTGTAGGCAGACTTTCGGCAGCGCCTGGGTCCCCCACATCAGGCCTCCCTGGGGTCGGCCAATTTGAGCAGGGTGGCGGGCGGGGGGGCGTGGCTGGCTGGGGTGGGGCACAGAGTCAGACGTGTGGCCAGTTTTCCCTTCTAGAGAACGCCTTCCCTGGCTGTTCAGGTGTGGAGACTCCAGAACTCTCTCCCATCCAGAAAGATTCCCCACCAGCAACGTCCAGTGGGGGAGGGCTGGCTCTGGGTTTCTGGATGCCCAGAATGTCTATAGGGGATACCAGTCAGCCAGCAGCAGCCCAATCCCCGCACCTCGACATGGAAAAAGTGCTTGGAAGGAAAAAGCCAAAACCAGGGTTTGCACAAAACAAGATTGGCCTCCGGAGACCCTCCCCGCCTCCGGCTGCTATGAGCCTGAAAAGCCCCCACTGGCTGCTTCCCACGGTGGCTGGTCTGCTCAGGCTGGGGTATGCGGGGCAGGGGGAGCGGCAGCGGGGGTGGGGGGTGTCTCAGGACCAAAGAAGCCTTTCTGGAGCTGTCCACACCTGAGGCAAGGAGCCTACCAAGGGCAGAGGGGGGGAAAGTCCCAACAAAGAAGCCCAAGGTAATACAGAAAAACTTTTTCTTACAAAAACCAAAACCAAAAAACCCTTGGCTCGGTATGTGGGGTTGTCTGGTATAACTTGGTTTGGTTTGGTTTTCTAAATCCCGATTGATAAATGCCAAAGCATCCGCTGCTGCCATAGCCGATGGGGGCAAACCCCGAGGAGGGGAGGTGCAGGGGGACACAAAGAAAAGGGTTTTGCCTACCTACGGAGCAACGAGCCAGGCTCGGACCCAAGCTCAGTGACCCGCTGCGCCGTCTGCCCTACTCCCAGCCTTCGCTTTGCGTCCAGAGTGCAGCGTGAGAGCAAATGCAAGAGACCAAAACAGACATTCAAAGCATCATGGGCAGGGATCAAGGGTGAGGGTATGGTCAAGCTGCTGGGGGGAGAGAGCAGACACTAGAAAGCCGAGCAGTCAGGTGTTTTAGTACCGGATGTCAGGAAGACCCTATTACCCAAATATCCCTGTCAAGACCTGACCAGCGTTGAGTGTGTGTGCGTGTGTGTGTGTGTGTGTGTGTGTGTGCACGTATGCAGCGGGGCCCCTCGCCTCCCCCTATCTGGGCTCTTTCCACTGCCCCGTCTGGCCTGCTCTGAGGGGCCCCTGGCTGCCTCTGCCCACTCTGGGCAAACGGCCCTGTGCCAAGACATCTGAAAGGGCTGCCTGCTTCTCTACGGGGTCCCAGCTGGGGCAGGAGAGTTTCAACTCACAGAAGCTGGAACTCTGGCTTTAAAGGGGAGGAGCCAAGAGGGGAGAGGAGCGGGTCAGGGAGGGAGGAAAGAGAATGGTGAACCAGCCAGACTGGTCCACAGAGGCCAGGACTAGGGGCAAAGGAGGCTGACTGGTAAGTTAGTGACTTCCCCACTTCCTTGGCCCAAACTCCATTCGCTCCGCTGTGGCAGCAGCCCAAGAGAACATGGGTCCCAAGGGCACCTGGCTCCCTGCTGTGCCATCTCCTGGTCACCCAAAATGGACCTGGGCAAGTCAGGATGGGAGGTGCGGGCAGGAAGAAGGCAGACCAGGAACGGGAGCACGGCTGGAGTCAGGGTAGCTTCTGGTCCCAGAGCCTGAGCCAGTTCCCGTCCAGGTGGGCCTCTGCGCGCCCCGGCCTCACCCCTGGGCCTCACCCCAGGGGGCATGGGGTCGAGACTCTGGGAATCCACCCTGAAGCAAATCCCTAAACCAGGGTGAGGAAACACTTAAGGATCTCCTGGCTCCCCCACTTGTCCCTGGGACACTTCTAACCGGGGGAGGTCAGAGCCAGGATGTCACAGAACCCCACCTTCTCCCCACAGGTGAGGCAGATGAGGGGGGCGGGGCTGCCAGCTGACCAGGCCTGTGGGCTCAGAAGCCAGTGCTCTCTCCAAAGCCCAGGCCCCCGCCGCTCAACGTGGCAATGAAGCCCACACTTTCAAATCTTACAACAAAACTCGGGGCGGCAAATGGTCTTGACCCTGAACTGCCTACACGCCCTTTAAAACAGAAATATGTGTTAGAAAACAAGTGTTGATATTTTTAAACCGCTGTTACATAGAAACAGAGCTTTAAGAAAATAAAAAAACAAACAGGCAGCTAAAAAGCAAAACAAAACAAAACAAAAAAGATGAAGCTGAAGGTGAGCACAGCTGACTTTAAGCCTGAAGAATGAACGCATGCCAACAGCTACCAGGGATATTTGAGTAACAGAGAAGAGTGGCAGACCGCCTCTTCCAGCTCTAGCCCTTGGGGGAGGTGGGGGGGGAGGCAGGGGGAGGGGAAGGAGGAACGAATGAGGGGAGCGGCAACCTAATGGTCTAGTAAGGACACAGCAAGAGAGACAAGGCACACGGGTTTAGTTAAAAATGAACTCGGTATGTTTAATAAAGCTTGGTATTACCAAAATCGCGGTACAAACATCAAGTCACACGCCCACACGACAGAATTCCATTTACAAAATGTCCCTCCAGGAGGCCTCCGAGAGAACCCGACCCAGGCCTGCGGTCTAGGGGGGCAGAGGAGGCGAGGAGGGGGGCAGAGGGGGAGCGCGGAGGAGGGTAAAGACTAAAAACAGTCCGTATAAAGGCTCAAAAAGAGCCAGGCCGTGGCGTTATCACAACGATACAGGTACAAATAAGAACAAAAATAGAAGGACTCAGGCGGATACAGCAGGCTACGCTGCCAAGAACCAAGACGGCCGCCCTTCCCGAGGCGTCCCAGGTGGGCCACCTCTGCCCGCCATCTCCTGCCATCTCCTGCGTGCTCGCTCGCTCGCGCTCGCTCTCTCGCGCTCTCTCTCACTCACTCTCTCGCTAGAAAACACGGAAGGTACTTTGTGTTTGGAGCTAGTAACCTTGGTCAAACGAGTCCTCCGAGGAATCGCTGAAGGAGGAACGGGCCTCGACCTCTTGAAGCAGCAAACAAAAGGGCTGCTTCCTGCCGGCGGCCGGCTTGGGTTTCAGAGTCCGGGCGGCCGCCAGGCCCCTCTTGGTCAGCTTGGGGCCTCCAGGGGGCTTGTTCTTTGCCACCATGCCACACAGGATGGAAGACGTCAGTTTGGAGCTGGACGGGCCTTGGGCAGACCACTCGTCCTTCAGGAATTCTTCGTCTTCCTCTGAGTCCGTATCTGCAGTCAAAGTAGTTTTTAATAAAGTAAGTCATGGAGCGCGGGGAGGGGACGGAGGGGCTGGTGTCCCTCGTCACTCTGAGTGGCTCTGAGAACGCCCTGGCGCATGCCGGGGCAGGGAAGTCCGACTGCCTACCAGCCGTGCAACAGGCCATGTCCCACCGCCTGGACCTCATCTCCCTGGCCTGGAACTCTCGCCTCTCACCCCAGAGGCCCCCTGGCCACAGGCCTCACAGAGCTCGTCCTTTCCAGGCCCCGCACGCAGCCACATCTGCCAACGGCCTTTCCGGGCCCCAGGGGGAGGCAAGAGCCCTACTCTCAGGAAAGCCTCAGCTGGGGCCATGGAGGTCACTAAACCCAGCGCACGACTCCTTTTGGGGAGAGACAAGACGCCAAGAAGAGAAGGGCTCAGGTAAAGCTCTTCTACCCCAGAAGAGCAGTTTCCAGAGGTGTGCTGAGCGGCGCAGGCAGACTGGGCAGCAATCACACACGTGTGCGTCCCAACTCCCCGCCCAGCAGCACTGCAATGGCCACTGAAAGCAGTCACACCAAGGAAACTGACAAGTGATGTTCCAACTCAAGGCTTCCTATCAAAGGACCTCATTACCAGCACACGGCTGCTGGCTTCCCCCAAGTCTCCTGCCTTCCTGCTCAGGGCAGAAAGACCAGGGTCTGCAAGCTTTCCTGGGAGAGGATCACCCAGCTTTAGGGAGAGGGGACCATCAAGAGGGCACAGCTCTGGCCCCTTCCAACCTCAACCCAAACGTCCTCACGCCATTTTGATCTGTTTTATAAATGGGGCTGGGCTATCCAGCAAGATTTCATTGGAAAAAACCGGCTCCACAGCCAAAGACTGTAATCCCATGATCTGATAAAATCCACTCCGAACACGAGGAACAGTAACGAACAGAGCTACAGCTCCGGCAGCCCCTGCCATATCCATGCCCACGAGAAACTACATGGGCACGTGCGTGTGTCGGGTGCGGGAGTGAGGCAGAAGCAGAGGCAGTGTCCGTCCTCTGGCTGCCTCTGCCTATACCTACCTATGCTTTCCACTCCAACCAAGACCCCAACTCCAGGATGGCCTCAAAATTCTAGGCAGGGGTAACACAGACAAGCCCCATCAGACCTGTCCATCCTTTCCAAGCCCACATCCCAGGCTGGAGACACCGTGGGTGATGACGACCAAGCTGGCTTCCCATCAGGCATGTCCCCCAACCCCTACAACTCAAAGTTGAAAAACAAAGCAGCTTTCTCTCTTCCCGTGTCCTGCTACCCATCTTTGTGCTAGAAAACACTCTTGGCTTCTTTATGACTGCGTCCTCTCACCTACCTACAGAAAAGCCTATGTGAAAAATACAAACAAGGGGTGCCTGAGTGGCTTAGCTGGTTAAGCGCCGACTCTTGATCTCAGCTCAAGTCTTGATCTCAGGGTTGTGAGATCGAGCCCCACTTTGGGCTCTGCACTAGGCATGCAGCTTACTTAAAACAAACAAACCAGGAGCTCTCTTCAGAGCCAGCTACCTACTATAGCTAGTATCTAGTTGGACACAGATCTGATCGCTCTGCTACAACTTTAACTCCCTTCCCTCACCTGGACAGTGGAATTTTCGACGCCAGTGTAATAGACAAGCAATCCGAATATGGCTTTCTGTGAGCAAACATTTGCACACGGGGGACTCACTGGCTCAGAGCACGCCAAAGACCTCAGGAACTGAGCTCATCTCTGGCCTCCAGATGTACGAGGACAGGATGCTTCTTGCAGTCAAGGCAGCAGCTCCCCACTCCCTCCATCAAATATCAGAGGTCAGTCCTTTCCTCAGGGCTATGAGTTTCTCAGATGAGCTCATGGCAGCCATGGACCTAGTCATATCATACCAAAGTTCAGATCATACCCATCCAAAGTTGAGGGCCACAAAAGCTATAGCAATCAAGCATGTCAACACATAAGGCACAAAGGAGCTGTTTACCTCACATTTGTCTCTGCGTCAGCCCTGGAGACCCGTTAGTCCTGAGCAACCAAACGTACAAATGTTAAAAGAAATACAAACAAACAAACAAAAAAAGGCACCAACAGCAGCAGCTTAATCTTGTGCCACAGCCAGTTTTCCAACGTGAACTCACTCAGAGCTCACAAGAGCCCTGTGAGGAAGGCGACAATAATTTAACTCCAAGTCCATAAACACTTTATTTCCTTTCCTCAAGAAAACAAACTTTAATAGCATTACAGGTGTCTACCTTCCTGCACTTGACATTCAACCACTCTTTCCTATAAACCAGGCAGAGCTGCTCAGAAGCCCACATACCCACATCCAGGCAGTCCAAACGAGAAAGCCCTCCACCCGAGTCAGGGCATGGGGGCTCCCGCAACAGACCCTGCTGAGGGCTGCCAAGAGCTGCATGCGAAGCCCCTCCTGGCCTTTCTGTAGCAGCCACTGGCTTTGTGCACCTGGGTTCTGGGCATTTGGGGCTCCACTCACACACACAAGGAGCACCTACTACCCACCACCAGAGGCCCATGGAAGACCAGCCATCTGTATACATAGCACCTACTATGTGCCGCACGGTGTCCCAGAGCCATCAGAGACTGCACACAGACCTGGGAGCACCTACTATGTGCCCCCCAAGGCTGTGAAGAGCCAGCCATATGCCTGTGCACACACCCGCGCGCGCGCGTGCACACACACACACACACACCCAGAAGCACCTACTACACACCACAGAAGGCCGTGAAGGGCCAGCCATCTGCCCAGGCGCTCGCGCGCACGCGCGCACACAGACACAGACACACACACACAGACACACACACCCCAAGAGCACCTACTACGCGCCACCGAAGGTCATGAAGGGCCGGCCATCTGCCCAGGCACAGGTGCACACACACACACCCAGGTGCACCTACTACGTGGCACTGAAGGCTGTGAAGGGCCAGCCATCTGCCTGCGCGCACACACACCCAGGCGCACCTTCTATGCACCACCGAGGCCATGAAAGGCCAACCATTGCGCGCGCACGCACACCCAGGAGCACCTACTACACGCCACTAGAGTAGTAGGCCCCAGGCCCAAGTCTGGGGACCCCAGCTCAGGAAAGCCGCGTTCCCAAGTGCCCAGGGAAGGAGCTCCCATGCAGCAGCCCCCTCAGTCCAGCAGCGACTGCACTTCCCCGTTTGACGCTCCCGACCCGGGTGGTCGACCCGGGTGGTCCACCCTCAGGCACAACGTAGGGCAGCCACCTGGAGGGCTGTGGGGAACACAGCCGCAAACACTGCCCGCAGAGCCCTCAGTGCGCTGCCCAGCACCCTCCCGCACGGCGCGCGCTGTGAGAACAGACGCGGTTCCTCTGAACGCCCCGCCAGTGGACGGAGAGCCGCCGGTGGGCGGGGAGGCTGGCTCCGCTCTACGGTTCTACGGTCGGGGTCGGTCGTCGCAAACAGCCGCTCTAGGCTGAGCAGCCGCTAACTCTGTGGCGCAAAGAGTCTCGGCACCGACTGTTCTCCCGCAAACGAGCAGAGGACCGCCACAAGCAGGCGGACTTCCGCTCCCACCCGCCAATCACAGGCACTTCCGCTTTCCGTACCCACCCCCCCC
>RCUC01138865.1:0-15919 GCA_003697995.1 Taxidea taxus jeffersonii | reverse complement strand
GTGGGTGACTCTTTCTGGTCGTTTCTGTTTTGCCTCCCTCTCTCCTTCCTTGTAGGAGCTAGCTAGCCATTCGGAATGCGTGGAAGCACGATTCCTCACGTGTGTCCGACCCGCCCACGTGGAGGCCAGTTCCCTGGTTTTGCTGGAGTCCTGGGTCTGCTGGTGCAGTGCCTTCCACCTGATGCCTGGTCCCTGTCACCCCGTAGACTTCTCCTTCTGGGCTCTATACGCTTCCCCCCACTGAATTCCAGCAGTTACCCTTGATATCACTTACCTGGTCTTTAAAACATTATATTAATTGTCTTTCTCCCCACTGGGTTAGGAGGAAGTGTATTTTATTAGTAACCTTGTGTAACCATAATAGCTCTAAACCACTGTTTAGTGAGCACGAATCTTTCTAGGTTTTGAGCTGGGTGCTTCACAGCTGTGGTCCCTCCCTGCAAGCTACATCTCACCAAGCCACATTTATGAATTGTGTCATACTTGCTTTAGTCATGTGCTTGTGGCCATACACCCAAGAGGGGGTTGAATGCAGAGACCGACCCAGGTACCACGGTTCCACTGCCCACAACTTTCAAGGGACATGTCTCATACTCATGAATCAGTGAAGGAATTAGTAGGAAATCCAACTAAGCATTGAGGGGTATTAAAAAACCTTTTCATGGAGGGGAGCCTGGATGGCTCAGCCAGTTAAGCATCTGACTCTTGATTTCAGCTCAGGTCATGATCTCAGTGTCATGAGATCAAGCCCCATGTGGAGGTCTGTGGCTCAGCACAGATCTGCTTGTCCCTCTCCTGTCCCTCCCCCTGCCCACACTCTTGCTCTCTCTCAAATAAATAAATACCCCCCCAAAAAATATATATATATATGAAGAGAAAAAGAGAGAAATATTGGAAGAGATCAATTTTAAGGAATTGGCTCATGTAACTGTGAGAATGGGCAAGTTCTCAATCTGTAGTACCAGACATCAGGCTGGAAACTCAGGTGGGGTTACCTTGTTACAATTTTGAGCCTGAATGCCTTCTTAAGAAACCTCACTCTTTGCTCTTAGGCCTTCACCAGATTGGATGAGGCCCACCCACGTTTTTGAGGGTAATCACTTCACTCAAAACCTACTGCGTTAAAAACTCATCTCGTCTAAAAAGTACCTTCCCAGCAACATCTAGACCAGTGTTTGACAGCATGTTTGGGTGCCGTGGCTTGGCCAAGTTAACACATGGAATTAAGGCTCACAGTAGAATTTTTGGGTTTCCCGTTAGATCTCGAGGTGAAGAAGTTTCTCCACGTCTCTGTCTGCCCTGAGATACTTTCCCTTGCCTCCCCCGACTCCCTCTGTCCTCTCCTGGCAGAGCCATGGTGGAAATGGGAATGGCTTCCTCACTGGAAGGCCAGTTTTCTTCCATGCGCTGGGCCCTGCGCAAGCGGTGGAGCTGGGCCTGCCGAGGAGGGGGCAGCATGGGGCGGCCCCCTTGCCTGTTGGGAATGTGGGGCACGAAGACTGCTGTGTTTGCACATGAAGCAAGCTGCAGTGGTGCTGAGGAGAACATAGTCTCACTCACATCAGGGCTCCCGAGGGCACTGCTCTCCACGGTCCATGTGTCCTCACGCTTGGTGTCTACCCCCCTCCCCCCCAACCCCACTCATCGGAAGCAAAATCTTTCTGTGAGGAACTTCCTCCCTCCTTCATTACCAGACCCCTGAGAGTGCTGCTTCTGTCCGGGAAGCCCCACCCAAAGAGAAATCAAATTTCCCAAGATCAGAAGGGAGCCCTGTTTTCTCCCCCTTTTCTCCTCAGACTTCCTTTCTCGATCATACTGACTTTTTCTTTCTATTTAGTTGACCTACTTTTAAAAGTTTTTCTTTCTTTATTATTTATTTTTATTTTTTATCTTTAAACCTTTAAATGGAACGTAGTTATTTAAAGGTAATGTTACTTTGTGTGGCTGACGGTTATGAAAATGCTGTTTAACACTCTGAGTTTATCAATAGGTATGGACAGGCCTACCTGGGTCCTGCATAGAAAGTATATTTCCTAGTCTTTCTCTTTCCACACTGGGAGGTGAGAACTGACCTGGGAAATCCCCTCCTGTGAACTGTCCTCATAGGAAGCTTGCAGGACTTCTCTGGACCTTTTTGTATTTTTATGAAGAACATCTTAGATTCTTATCCATTCAGTGACAGTTGGTGTCACAGCCTAGACTGGGACAAGTTGCTGACTGTGGTCTGCTGTGTGTGAGAGTGTTAAATGTGGCACATGGCACGTTTCCTGGCCCGGAGTCGTGAGAGATATTGCCCTTTCTTTCTGTCAATGGACATTCCAGCATTTATTTATTTATTTATTTATTTAAAGATTTTATTTATTTATTTGAGAGAGATCAAGCCCGAGCACAGGGGCTTGGGGGAAGAGGGAGAGGGAGAACAAGACTCACTTGCTCAGTAGGGAGCCCAATGTGGGACTCCATTCCAGGACCCTGGGATCATGACCTGAGCTGAAGCAGATGCTTAATCGACTGAGCCACCCAGGTGTCCCCCAAGCATTTCTTCTTAAGGTGAAGAAGGGTAAAGTATCTCTTGTTTAAACAGCACTTTCACCTCCTGCTGGTCTCTATTCAAACTTCCTTCCTGGCCAGCTGGAGCATTTGGCTTGGTAATAGTCAAATGTCCAGTGTCCCCTTCTGGAGGTGAGGAACCTGGTAATTGGAGCTGAAATGATGAGGGGATTACTAACTGATGATCAGTAGAAGCTTTATTGAATTAATACAGTGCTTATAAACTCTTAAGATCTGGATTTCTACAGGATGTTGTTACATGCAGAGTAATCATGTACTTACATGTAAACAGGAACAACTTACTAATGGACGGAAAAACAGACTTAATGACTTTCCATTGTAATCAATACAGTCTATCTTAGAGGGCGGCATGAAATCACGCCATGCATCCTTTCATGTTTATTCCGGGCATCAGTCCCAGCAGAACTCTTGTCCTCTTCTTGGAGCTTTCTCACAAGACATGACATGACCCCAGTCCCATTGGCAAGGATGCAGGTTGTGTTCCAACGGTCCAGCCACTAAGTAGCCTTGAAAAGCCTGAAGAAGCATGTATTTCCTTCCATGAGTCCTTCATTTCTTAGGTGGTCTCTCCCCTGGGCAGAGTCTTGGAGTTCTTGTCAGAGTTCTGTCTTTGAACTTGGGAGATAAAATTGCTTTCAGAGGGGTTGCGTTCTCAGATCATTAAGTGACATTGTGTGAAATAAAAAAGGCATCTTAACATCTGGGAAGAATTTACATTTTAAGAGGTGAAATGACAATTCTCTGAATATGAAATTTTTAGTCTTAATCTTTTGGAGTATGTAATTGCTTTCCCACCAGTTTGCATAATAGAAGAATCTCACGAGAGTCGGTGAAATTGGGTGTCTAGCTGGAGAGCAGCAAGCCTGATCATCTTTATGGAGAGCAAACCGATCCCATTTCATAAAATGACAGCAGATTGAAATCATGTCAGGTTGATAATTAGTTCCCATCTGACAAAATGCCATTTGGATCACTGCAAAGCAGATTTGCCAGGTGCTTTATTTTCAAACCCCATTTTTAGCTTATCAGGCTAGGGATTTCTGATGGGATTTTAATCTTAAATAATAAAATGTCAGCACTGAGTAATCACTGAAATAATACCTTTCAGTGACAGTGTTAAGTGATAGGTCATAAATACTCCCCCCCAAAATGGCAAATTGAGATCTCCCCAAGACTAGAAAAATGGAGAACATGGAACCTTGTAAGTAAGCATTGTAGGGGGGAGTGCCACAGTGCAAGGAACTTACTGGAGTGGGGCCGACGAGCTCGAAGGTGGGAGCCCTCAGTACATTGGTGGCATCTGCAGATTCCATTTGGATGATGACCAGTACTGGAAGGAATCCCTGGCTGGAGATGGTTTGCCTGAGTTCACTGGTCTTGGCCCCGGCCTAATGCAACTGAGTCATTACTCTGACCTTATTTGTTGAGTTGAATTAACCATGCCTTTATAGAATGTGCCTTAAGTTAAGGAAGTTTAGACTTTTTGCAAATAGCATTTTTTAAAAAAGAAACTGGAGGAATTTCAGATATTTTTTACATATGCCTTACACGTGGGCTGCACCTCTGGTCTCTGAGGCCTGAAAGGCAGATGGCATTGCTTCCTTCAAACTCAGACTTGGCAATATCGGCATTCTGATAGTGTCTTCTGGAAACACAATCTAAGGTAAGACTTACTGCTTAGGATTTTAATAACGATTTAACAGCCATAAAGAAAAAAGCACACCTACAAGATATGAAGATTTTTATAGCTTGCTAACGAATGCTTAATTGCATTTAGATTCCTGGATAAGTACAGTGGACAGCTTTCATCTTTTATGAACCAGAAAACTTTTTTTTACTAGGTTCACTAAGATGGAGACAGTTCTTGTGCTTAACAAGCTCTCAGGGGTTCCTGATCTACATATCATAGTATTCCTAAGAATTATAGATTGTATGCAATATATTGTCTCCTTTCCCTACATCCCAACACTGTTACCATGCCCTTCTTTTGTTATATTTCAAAACATGATATCTGTCCTCATCATGCGTACCCCAAATAGAACCTTGTCTACCTAGTGAACAGCTGTAGTAACTCTTCACAATCTGTATTTGCCTAAGAAAAAAGTTTAAATCTCTCTTGACATCATGATGATAGTAAGAACACTGATATATGAGGGCTTGTTGGACAATTACAGATAGGCCTTGAAGGTGTTAGAAGCTGGCCTCGTGCTCATAGCTGGGCCATTGTGTCTCTTATTGGACACAGGGACATAAATAATCCCACAGAAACTCATACCAGACATGGTCACTCCGAGGCCATGATAAAGTAAGACAAACAAGACCATTTCATAATTTTAAGTACAGACAAAACCAAGGTCACCATGCAATCCACTTAATACCACACTTCTCCTTCTCTCACAAATAAATGGAGGGCTAACTGCTACTTTACCAGTCACAGCTTTAGCCTTGAGCTAGCTTGCCTTTGCTATAGATGAGATATATTGAGATCCTCGAGCATAGAGCTGCTTCTGCTTTCTGACCCCACTCTAGAGTGAATCCTCCCCAGATCATCCAGCTGGAGTTCAAATCCTGTAAGTAGCATCTAACCCCCTTGTATTGAGACACCCCCTGGTTCCCATGATGTGTTCCCCCTTGCTGCATTGACTGGACTTAACTGATTGAAATGCTCAAAATACTAAAAGTTCAGTCAATTGAAGTTTTGTGTTAACAGCACAATCAGAATTTCCAACGAGTTGGACAGGGAAATACTGTGAATTTATACACAGGGGAAGGATGCTATGGAACAAAAGTCCCGGGTGAGGGTGGGAGGGGTAGGGGAGATTCAGAGAACAGGAGATGCATTTGGCTGCCAATTAAAATGCCCTGGGTGCGGTAATGGGTGGTAAGGCTGAAAGGCTCGCTGGGGCACACTGGGGAGACTCTAGATGCAGAGTTTGCAAAATGAAGACTTGGGGACCTTTTGCATTGTCTGGGAACTGATCTGTGTTTTAGAAAGACAGTTCCGATAGGACTGGGAGATTTCTAGGGAGAATGAGTGATTTGAGGAAGAATGGGGAAGAAAGAACATTCTGGTAGAATTAGATATTACGGATAGATTTACAGTCAAGAAGAGATGGTAAGACAGCAGAGGAGTCAGGAAGCTCAGGCAGGTGGGAGTGAGGGCTTGGAGTTGTGGCAGTGGGAATGAAAGGTCAGACCTAAAATCTGATTGACAGGTGGAATCATCAGAGCTGTCAGCTGAATGCAGGGAAGGAAGGTCGGAATGGAGCTAAAGGTCTGTCTCCAGCTTTAACTCGGGAAACTCAGAGAAACAGGAGAATGTGCAGAAGCAGCCTCTTAAGCGCCCTCCACCCCTCACCACACCAGGGGACACTAAGAAGTCGGCCCCTGTGGTGTCAACAGCTGCTGGCATGGCCATACCTTTTTTCCATTTTGTTTTTATTCTAATTTGGGGGGCATTCAGGGAGAATTAGTGATATTGCCTTCTTTAGGCTAGTGACCTGCGGGATTACTAGAAGGGGAGAAAGGACACCAGAAATGAGTGAAGGGCACTTGCTGGTGGGGCATATGGAATGTTTATGAGATTCTTGACATTCAAAATCTATTCACAAGGCTGCTTTTTAACCTCGCTTTAAATGGCTAATCCGTATGTACGAAAGTGTTGATGAGACAGCCTTTAATTACAGAGGATTTCTGTTCCTTCTTCTCCCACTGCTCCACTTAAAATTCAAGTAGTTGAGAGCTCATTCATGGCTGAACTATTGTTGAAAAGAAATGAGGTTTACCTACTGACTGTAGGTTTTAGAATAGCCTGTGAGGACAGCAGAAAACATTTGACATCACCTTACCTGCAATGCAGGCCGGGAATGGCAGCTGATAATAACTTGGGGCACTAAGCCATGCATTTCTGAGAACGGCTCTGTGGGAGACACTTTGCCAGCCCATGATTGCAGGAACTTCTCATGAAGTTTATGGCCATGAAAGTCAGATGGGGACAGATTTGCAACTCTTTTATAACTAAGACATTGACTCTTATTTTGTTTGGTGGCTGGGAGTTAATTACGATCTGATCACTAATGTTTTTTGGCTTGCCGAGAGTCTGGGCAACTGGAATTGAGAACGGAGAGTCAGCATCCTTGCCTCTCTTCTCTCTTGATGGAAAGGGGCCTGGCCAAGAGCTGAGCAGAGCCCAGTTCAAGTCTCAGCTTTGTCACTGAGCAGCTGTGCAGTTGGCCTCTGGCTGCCTTAGTTTCCTCTTCTGTGAAATGGGGATAAGCCATAAAGCTCAAATGAAGTGATGTGTGCTGTCTTGTACTTTGAAATCTATAAAACAATGAAGCAGTTGTGCAGATGTCAGCTATACCTTTCCCTGGGGAAGATTGGCGGGGAATGATTAAATCTGTGCCTGGATTCTTCTCACATGAGGTACAAGGCTAGAGCTGGAGTAGAGGTGGGATCCATCTTCATGGCCGTAGTGGGTACAGGTCCACCTTCTTGCAGGACTAAGTGCTTGCTTGCTTGTGTGGGCTCTCGGTGGCTTCTGTGATAAATATTTAAGTGCCCGGTGCTGGGCAGAGCTCTTTAAGTGAAATGGCTACTCGGAGCCTCACAGTCCTTAAATCGTGACCATGATGACTGTTGCCATTTCTGGGCCCAAGACTACAGAGCTAGTATAGGATGAAGCCGGGATCGAACCCCGGGTGTTTGGGACCCAGAGCCTCTGTTAGCTGAGAGTAAACAGGAAATAGGATGAAACTGTGGCTTTGACTCACTAGTGATGAGTAAAGTACTGGCCAGATTTCCTAAGCAGTAGTTGTTTTAATAGCTACCTCAGAAGGACACATGAAGTTGAGGTTCATTGGGATATCGATTCAGCCATATTGGTCTGGGTAACGCTCTTCGTCTGGGCACCTTTGCCTCAGTAGCTCGCATCTGTGACAACTGCCAACATCCAGAGTCTGTGCCAGTCACCTGACAAAATTCTCTCTTCCTTAACCCCAGGCTGTGTATTCCTATTTTCCTAACTCAAGGATGGAGAAATTGAGGCAGTGAGAGTATAAACAGCAGGAGGCGGGGGTGACAGAGCCCCAAATTTAGCTGGGTTTGTCTAGAACGGAAGCACTTGACCCATAGGCAGACCCTCAGCAGAAGCCTACTTGTGCCCGCCCCCCCCCGCCCCAAGTTACGCATCAACCCGGGCTCTCACTTATGTTTGAGCCAATCACGAGAGAAGCTTCTAGACTCCTCTTGTCTCAGCACAGCTCCTGAGATGAGGCTTGAAAAGCAGCCTTGGTTGTGGTCTAGCGGGTGGCTCCTGACCAATAGTTCCTTCCTTCCCAGCCCAGAGAAGCACAGTTCTGACTTGTAAAGGGATTGAGCTGCTGTGGGGAGGGTGCGGGTGGGGGAGGAGCGGTCCTTCCGCTTTTGTTACACTGCAGATTCAGCTCCTTTGAAATGGTTGCTGGGGGCTACGTGGGCCCGTGGGCCCGGAACTGAGGGCAGCATCTCACCTGATGGCTGCTGCTTACACCAGTTTAGAGAAACTGCTCTCCTGTGGTTCAAATGAGAAATACAGACGTGGCCACATGACAGATGTGTCACCCTTCCACTGAGGTAGTCTCCCTTGAAGGGTGGTGATTCTCACTCCTGGGAGCTCCAGTGCCCAGAAGCAGTACGACCTTTTTTCTTACCACGGGAATCTGCAAGTCTCCTGCGTTGATTGTTGTATGACCCAACACCTTTGATGCTGTTTCTTTTCACCTGGCGCTGAGAATGTCCCTGAAATGTTCTTTCCTCTTCACAGTTGGCTTTTGTGTTTTCATTCTTTGCCTGGAGAGAGCTTGGATGTCCTAGCTTCTGGTGTCACTCCTTCCTACGGGAGTGGCTCGGGGGCAGTGTTCTGTTGTCAGTGCCATAGTGGAGGCGTAGCTGGGCTCCGGAACCCCAGGGTTGGAGCCTCTGTGACAATGTGCTATCATAGGGGATGGTCCGAGTTATAGGGTGACCGATGGCCGGCTGCATCCCGAGTCCCAAATAGACAACTCAAGAGGAGACTTGCCTGCATGTTCTCCTTTTTTTTTTTTTTTTTTTTCTTCTTTCTTTCCTGGCCTTTTAATCTTCACTGTGCTTTTAAATTCTTTATTGATTTGGATTTGTCTAAAAACCTGTGGACAATGCCCTGCATCTGTTTGCTTGTTTTCTTTTTTTTTTAAATTTATTTATTTGTCAGATAGAGAGAGAGTGCAGGAGCGAGCACAGGCAGACAGAGTGGCAGGCAGAGGCAGAGGAAGAAGCAGGCTCACTGCCGAGCAAGGAGCCCGATGTGGGACTCGATCCCAGGATGCTGGGATCATGACCTGAGCCGAAGGCAGCCGCTTAACCAACTGAGCCATCCAGGCGTCCCTGTTTGCTTGTTTTCTATCACCGTCATTAATTTTCCATTTAAGGGCACAGGATGAAAGTTGCTGCATATGCTGAGTGCTTTTATAAAATTGCTTCAGTTTTAATGAAGATTCTGAACCCCTGGGTGTGCCTGCAGCAGTGGTACATGACTTCTTTTTTTTTTTTTTTAAATTCCAGCACATCGTCAGCTCAAAGTCCTTACTGATTTTGTGGAGCAGTGTGTCCTCTCCGGTCTCGCCAGGTGCTTCCTTATGCAATGCCACAGTGCTCCATTTAAAACCCCATTTGGCATTAGAGGATTTGGCTGGAGAGATCGTTAGCCATTTGGATGGAAGTCTTAATTGTTATGTTGATGGTTATCAGGCTCATGTGTCATTTTTTTCGATACTAGATGGTTTCTGATGATACAGATGAGAGTGAATGTCCGAGGCTTAATTCATTAGTGAAAATATGTCTGTTAGATGGGATAAACCTGACTGAAAGTCAGTGTGGACTCAGGAATATATATTCTGGGGACAACGTCCCTTCATCCATTACCCCCTAAAAATGCCTTTGCTAATAGTTTGCTGATGCCTAAAAGTTTATGTCTGTGGTTTTATTCTTTTAAGTGAGGCAATGTCTCTGGTAATTAAACCCCTGTATTCATTAGTTACTGCTGTTTCAAAATTTGGTAGCTTAATACAATCTATTATTACTTATGGGTCTGTGGTTGATAATTTGGGCAGGGCCTAGCTGGGGTGTCTCTTCTTCACCCATGTGGTGTTCGGTGCTCACTCGTGCTGTGTGGTCAGCCGGCTCGTGAGCTGGGGCTTGGCCCGTCCCGCAGGACCTCAGCACGTGTCTGGTGCTTGGCCAGAATGACGGCAGCCTCTGGATGACATGTTCACCATCCCGCAGACCAATCGGGGCTTCTTCACAGGGCAGCTGTGTTCCAAGAGCAGCAAGGGAGGACAGGCCCAATGCACAAATATTCTTTAGCTGAATCATGACTGTGAGAGTCAGCTTCAGCCCTTATGAGTGTATAGCCCATAGGAATGGTGACCTAGTGGGAAGTGTGTGCTTCTAAAAATGTTTATGAATGACTATGATAAATTTCCTTGGTATTTAGCAATCTGAAGGATGCAGCATATGTACTTGAGAATGACAGTGACTAAGGGGGGAGGTTAGAGGATTGCTTTGTATTGTGTCTTTGAATGTCCTCAGGGATAGGAGAGGAAAAGCAAATACACCTGGAGAAAAATCCATCTCTGCATTGTGGATTCCACGCACCAGAATTTTCTGGAATAGTCTTGATCACAGTGTTTTGTTTTCCATCACAACCACTTTGGTACTGAACTATGTAGGAGGCCCCCTCTTATCACCAGAAACAGTGTAACTTTATCAGATCATGTTTCTCAAGTTTTGGTTTGTAGAAATTTTTATTGTAGATTGTCTGCCATTTTTGTTTTTCTTTTTTTTTTTTAAGATTTTATTTATTTATTTGACAGAGAGATCACAAGTAGGCAGAGAGGCAGGCAGAGAGAGAGGTGGAAGCAGGCTCCCTGCTGAGCAGAGAGCCCAATGTGGGGCTCGATCCCAGGACCCCAAGACCAAGACTTGAGCCGAAGGCAGAGGCTTAACCCACTGAGCCACCCAGGCGCCCTTGTTTTTCTTTTTAATTAAAAAATGTCCCCAGACTTAATGAAATATAATTGACATATAATGTCGTGTAAATATAGATGTATAATGTGTCTATTTGATACACTCACATGTTGCAAAGCGATTACCTCGATAGCATAGCTTACATCCTCATGTCACCAAATTACTAGTTACTTTTTGTATAAAAAAGTTGCTTTCTGAGCAACTTTCAAGTATGTAATACAGTATTATTAAATAATCACCATACTATATATTAGATCCCCAGAACTTGTTAATCCTATAACTGAAAGTTTGTACCCTTTGACCCACATCTCCCTAGCCCCAGGAAACCACCCTTCTGCTGTTTCTATGAATTCTGTCCACCCTTCTCTGATGGCATTCCTTTACCTAAAATGTTATTTCCTTGGGTTTGGGAAGCTGGATCAGAGATGTGGGGGAAAACTGCACTCACTAATCTGAATTTAGACTTGTTTTTCCACATTCTGATTAGGTATATAAAACTCCCAGTCCTACAGGGAGAAATAAATGTTTGCCCACTTCTATACCCTTATTATTCCCTCATTTTATACTGCCTCCCCCAAATTTGGCGTTTGCTGTCAGTTTGAGATTCCTTTGCATTGCTTTCTTCCCTGAAGCAAATCAGAGAGGAGTATAGTTTCATTTAGTCTACGCATCTATGGTTGGTAGGTCATTGGACCACATTTCACTATTAGTTTATTTACATGCCTGTGACTGGTACATGTTCTGACTATGTGTTTTGTGCTGTTTTTTTTTTTTTGATATGTTGATGGAAAGCCATAGATATTAAAAAATATTACCATGCCGTATCTATCTGGCACCTGCCACAGGTAACTCCTCCCACCTCTTGCCCTTTTGAGAACCAGAAGCTGGGTGAGGTGTGTGCTTTGTAGCTCAGTGGCTCTCAGACTTCACTGTGCATTAGAATCACACAGAGGGCTTATGAAATCAGAGTTCTGGGCTCCACTCAGAGTTCTGGAGTCAGCAGGTTTTGGGTGGGGTCCGAGAACGTGCATTTCCAGGGAGTTTCCAGGTAATGTTGATGCTGCTGGCCTTGGGGCCTCATGGAAAGAACCATCGTTACAGTGTGATGAACAGACATAAGCCCTTTTGAGAGCAAACACCTTCAAAGAATATTTGGTGATGACTGAGTCAGTAAATTAAAATCAAATTTAAGCAAGTTTGTGAAATAAATGGGACGAGACATTTAAAAAACTTTCCTGGACTATCATCTTTAGAAATTCTTCTTTGGGGCGCCTGGGTGGCTCAGTGGGTTAAGCCTCTGCCTTCAGCTCAGGTCATGATCTCAGGGTCCTGGGATCGAGCCCCGCATTGGGCTCTCTGCTCAGCAGGGAGCCTGCTTCTGCCCTCTCTCTGCCTGCCTCTCTGCCTACTTGTGATCTCTGTCAAATAAATGAATAAAATCTTGAAAAAAAAGAAAGAAATTCTTCTTTGTTCGTTAACATACTTGCATGAAAATAATCATCGAAGATTTATTTTCTCTCCAAAGGACTGTCATAGAACCTTAATCTTTTTTTTTTTTTAAAGATTTTATTTATTTATTTGACAGACAGAGATCACAAGTAGGCAGAGAAACAGGCGGAGGGAGAGGAAGGGAAGCAGGCTCCCCACTGAGCAGAGAGCCTGATGCGGGGCTCGATCCCAGGACCCTGGGATCATGACCTGAGCCGAAGGCAGAGGCTTTAACCCACTGAGCCACCCAGGTGCCCCAAACCTTAATCTTTGATTCCCCCCATGTGGGGTCCTGTGTCGGCCTGGGTGCCTTCTGTACTGGACAACCTCTAGAGCATGAGGGCTTTGAACCTACCTTTTCTTTTCCAAATTTCTTCGTTATTCTCCTCATCTCAAGTGTAAACCATGCCATTTTTCTGTGTATTTATAAACATGCTAGTCAGATGAGGTGATGGGAATATGTCATTAAGACATTTTATTTGTGTGGTACCTGGGTGGCTCAGTCGGTTAAGCTTCTGCCTTTGGCTCAGGTCATGGTTCTGGGGGCCTGGACGGAGTCCTGTGTTGGGCTCCCTGCTCAGTGGGGAGTCTGCTTCTTCCTCTCTGCCTCCCCCACCACTCCCCAGCTGGTGCTCTCTCTCTCTTGCTCGTGCTCCCTCTCTAAATAAATAAAATCTTAAAAAAAAAAAAAACCCAAACCCCAAAGAACAGGAAAAAAAATCATTTTATTTGTTGTTTATAAGGAAACATGTACCACAGTGATCTTTAAAATCAAAGTTGTAGGGGCGCCTGGGTGGCTCAGTGGGTTAAGCCTCTGCCTTCCGCTCAGGTCATGATTCCAGAGTCCTGGGATTGAGTCCCGCATCGGGCTCTCTGAAAACAGGCTACTTCATAGTGGGTAAATTGAACTGTAGCTACCACATGTTGAGAGGACATACTGGCGAATTTGTAAGCTACAGAGAAATATAGGAATGTTAAGCTTTATTCGTAAGGGAAACGGTATTTCTTCTTTACGTATTTCCTTCCCCTTGTACATTCGTTTCCCTTTTGTAAAACATTTCTTTATGTCGTTCCTCCTTTGTTAAGCTCCTGAGTAACCTCTTTCCCCTCTTCTTTCAGCTGGCAATGATCATAGGTAGAAACCACCCTCTAGTGGCCAAAAGCTTCATGAAAAAAAAAAAAAAGACGATAAAGACAAAGCTAAAAAATGAGGAAGAGGTTGATTTTTGCACGTGACTAGTTTGTGACCTAGTTCCAAAGGTGAATCCAAGAGGAGACTTCTAGAAATACTTACACAACAGAGAAAAATCCCCAAGAAGATGGACAGGCTTAAGCCTTGGTTTGCAGGGGCTGCTGCCTGGGAAGGCTTGCTGTTGAGTTTTTGAACATTGTCACGATCCAGCTGGGTTATCTACGGTATATTCTTTCCCTTGTCCCTAAATGTGTTTGGAGGAGAATGCTATTTGTAAGGATGGAACTCAGGCCAGGGGTGGTTTGCTTTTTGACCATATACTTAAGGCTTTTTTTCCCTTCTCACGTGAATTAATGATGATTTACACCCTATTAATAAACCTACAGAGGTTTCAAAATTGTTAACATCTCCAAAGATTTTCTTTTTTACATGTAAAAAGATGCAATTCTCCTTTAAAAAGGAGTTTTTCTTCATTAACAGGGCACCTTATTGGGATGGCTGTTCCTTATGTCTTAAAAAGTCTTCTCTTCTAAAAAGACTGGATCTTTTCCCTCCATACACCCTCCCATTGAAAAATTACCCTTAATAACATCAGACTTTTCTTAATGTTACCGGCTAGGCTATCCTTTTCCCAAACAACTGGAGACACAGCACGGGCATTGTTTCCCTCGGTAATCAGCAAGTGAAACACCTATAAAAGCATCTTTGATGTTTTTCTTTCTGTGTCACACAAGTAACGTATTTTCAATGTGGGAAATTAGAAATTTGAATATGCACAGTTAAAATATAAATATAAAAAAAGAATCCTTTGATTTCCCTGCCTGACAAAAACTGTCAATTTCAGGAGACCTACTCCCAGGCATTTTCATGATTTGTCCAAATCAGACATTTGCAAAGAAAAGAACTTCTGCTGTAATTATGTATGCAAAGGTTATTTTGCACTGTGATTCCATCTTCCTAGCAAATTCAGTTCACTCACTGTGACTGAGCGTCGTCTATGTTCACCAACCTGTGTGCTAAGGAAGGGAGAAGAGAATGGACCCATTGTTAAAGAGAAAATACAGAATTTGGGATCAGAGTTTGAGCTGTGAGTCAAGGCTTTACTGCCTGGCAGGAAACCAGATCCAGCACAGAGGAGCATCTCAGGGCAGGGAATGAGGCTGAGAGGGAAGGCGAATGGGTAGGTTTTTTTAAAAGCCAAATGTAAACAGACTCTGTTTCATATTAGAAGAATCCAGGTATCTGAGCGTCTGCCTGGGAAATCTGGGCTCACAGGTTGTGGAATTGCAGAGCTGGTCCCGTTTGTGTTTTTCCAGAAAGCAGGCTTCCCTGCGGACGGGAGGCAGTGGCCCCGGGACATAGGTGCCCTTCCGGGCTGTGGTGCTTTAGTACTTTAGTGGTGTATTAAGGCGGGCATCTCTTTTCAGAATTCTAGTACTTTCATTGTCCTTGCAAATCAGATGCGTGTGGTGGTCAGCAGACCAGGGGGACACATGCCTCATTTGTTATGTGTTCGGTGGGTATCATATGCCGGGCACCCTGCTGGACGGTGTGGCCACTTCAGGTGAAATGTCAAGTGTGCCTCCTCCTAGGGGTGGGGCGGGGCCCTCCTTTTATAAGGACTTAGTGGCTTCTGTTGCAACAAGCGCCCCTGAATTACCCAGATGGAAGGTGCCACATGCTGGCCCTTGAGACAGTGACACCTGGGTGGCCCCAAGCTCCCCACCTGTAAACACTTAACCCTGGGTTATAGAAAGAGGTTCATGGAAGGAAAGGGGTGTCCAATCCATTTTATTGGCATAAAAGATAACTTGAGAGGTGAGACTTTCTTCACACAAATGTTTAAATCACTCCCCCACCCGCCCGCCAGTGCCCCACTGTCTTGGTGACCCTTGCAAGCAGTGCTCGCATCCCGTTGGTCCTCTGTCAGTGGTTACACCAGGGGGCGGTGTGGCTCCACAGGGGACCCAGGACTTCTGGAGTCATTCCATCTCCTCTCCACCCTTTTCTGTCTTTTTAGGAATTCTTTTTCTGTGCCTCTTTTTCCCATCTCCTCCTTGATATTCTGAGTCCTTGTCTTCTACCCTCTCCCACTCTCTCTCCTTCCCCCCACTCCTCCTCTTTCGGTCTCCCTCTCTCTCTCTCTGCTTCCTCCCTCCCCCAACTTCTTGCATCTGGCCCCAAACCTTTCTTTCTTTCTTTTTTTAGCTACCATTCTGTAGATCCCCTCAGTACCTAGCTCACTCCTGGTCAGTATGGTCAGAATTGGTCAGATGGTCATTAAAACGAGCTGATGTTTTTTTTCTTCATATGGCTTCCTGGGAGAAATTGTCCATTCCTTTGTTCAATTAAGATCTACTTCTAGAAAGTGGTTTTTACCAGCTTTCTGGCTTTCCATCCCAATCCCCTGCTGCAGCCCCACCATGTAAATGAGATTCTGTTGTATGGGAAAGTGCCTAGAACAGAAACTGACTCCTGGAAGGGGGTTCAATAAATGTCAGTTTCCTCCTTCCTTCTAGAAGGGAAGGCATTGTAGCCTCCCTGGGTAAGCCAAGCCAGGAAGCTGGGACTCACCTACGTCCTCGCCCTTTCTCAAACTCCACATCCCATTTCTTACAAGTGTTG
>RCUC01138863.1:0-48586 GCA_003697995.1 Taxidea taxus jeffersonii | reverse complement strand
AAAAAAAAAAAAAAGAAAAAAGATTACATTCCTCAGGTCCTAGACTGGCTCAGTCCATGGAGCATAGGACTTTTTTTTTTTTTAAATTAATTAATTAATTTATTTGACAGAGAGAGATCACAAGTAGGCAGGGAGGCAGGCAGAGAGGGGGGGCGGGGAAGCAGGCTCCCCGCTGAGCAGAGAGCCCGAGGTAGGGCTCGATCCCGAGGATCATGACCTGAGCTGAAGGCAGAGGCTTAACCCACTGAGCCACCCAGGCGCCCTGAGCATAGGACTCTTGAAATCAGGGTCACAAGTCTGAGCCCACATTGGCATGGTTTGCTTAATAAGACATATATGTTTAAACAAAAAATAAAAGGTCACCTTCCTGGAATGGGTCAAAACTGTAAGTCTTGGCTTGCTGTTGTGGGGGCCAGATGATTCCAAGTTGGACTTGTTTTTTCTTTTTTAGTATTAGTCTTCCAAACCTCTTTTTCCTCCCAGTTATACTGAGAAATGGGATTACTTAAGGCATTACCACAAGAGTAGCCTGAGGATTAAATGTGTCATTCTGTTAAGTCCTTAGTATGGGGTCTAAATGTGGTGTCTGTCCAATGGTCGGGCAGCCCCCAAATGCGGGGGACTCTTGGATGGAAGCTGGTGTCATGGGCAGAGAAAGGATTCACCTGCTGCAGAACAAGGGGAGTGAAACTTATCGAATACAGGGCAGGGGAGGAGGGTGGTCTGTGGTCTGCCCCAGGCCGCAGGTGGGGCTGTTTTTAAAGGAGGAAGAGGAGGAGGTAGGGCAATATGTGAAATTCTCCCTGATTTTGGTAACTGTGCCTCGTAGTAAGTAGCCCATTGGTTAGTTAGGGCCCGTGGATATTCTGTGGTGGGTCTCCGGATGGGCCTCTCTGTATTCAGCAAGGGGGTCACTGTGGGCCCCTTTCTGCTTTCCACCTTGCAAGCCTGTTTGCCTAAAAACGATCTCCATGGGTAGACAAGGACTGCGTGCATGTCTTGGTTAACCCCAGCTGGGACCACCATGGCACCTTTTCTCTGTAATAGGGGAGGGGGTTATTTCATCCTGAGTGGATCTAGGCCCTTTTTAGGTCACCCCACTCCCCAGGTCCTGAGAAGGACCCCTTCCTTCTCCCCTCTTTCTTCTGCCACAAGTCAGCCCCAGCCTGCAGCCCTGAGGCTCCTCAATCTTCATAGGCTGTCCCCTCCCAGTCTTGGCAGCAGCTCCTGGTCCCTGTGGACAGATGGTCCCAGCAGGACACCCACCCCCAGGGAGGGCTGCTCCCTTGTCACCCACCTTATCTCCCCCACACCCCACTGCTGACTCCTTGCTTCACTTTAAAGTAAATTCTGTGGAGGCCTCGGCTCTCTGCTCCCTGGCCTCGGAAGTGCTCATGGTTCTCAGCGGAAGGCTGAATATAGGTACTGGAGGTTTAGCAACTGGTGGGAGAGAGCTGCAGAGGGGAGGGGTTGGGGGCAGAGAGCTGAGCCAGGCTCCTTCAAAGGGACACCACTTTCTAGGACCCTCGAAGGCTGGCTTCAGCCTGAATCCTAGCAGCGTCCTGGTCACTGCGCAAATGAACCCCCAACTTTGCAATTCTTGTCTCCTTAACCTGCTTTAGTTTTTCCATAGCACTTAGGACTACCTGTCCTAGTATAGATCTGTTTATTGTCTACCCTTCCCCATTAATAATTAAACCTCACAGGGGGCGCCCTGGTGGCTCAGTCAGTTGAGCATCTGACTCGATCTCACAGTCGTGATCATGAGTTGGAGCCCCACACTGGGCTCCATGTTGGGCATGGAGCTTACTTAAAAAAAAATTATATACATATTTAAACTCCATAAAGTCAGGGGCAATGATTTATTAAAAGATTTAGTTCTGGACTGGGGTCCCTGGGTGCCAAGTAGAGACCACAACAACACAAAATGCCAGAAAGGAGAAAAAACCCAAACCAATGAAACTTTCCACTGAAAATTATAAAACATAGAAGAATCCATTTTTTGTCAGCAAAACAGATGAAGAATTCTTTATTTTGATAAAACATACAAGGAATTCTAATGCTAAGATGACAAAATCTACAATCAGAATATGAAGTCATGTACACAGCATTAATTTTATAGAATAAGTTGCCACATATTTAAAAATAAATGTGTTTAGGGGCTCAAGGAGAAGACTGAAAAAAATACCTTCTAAATAAAAAAAAATTTTAAGGGGCACCTGGGATGGGGCACAGCTGGTTAGGTTCTTGGTTTCTGCTCAGGTCATCTCAGGGTTGTGAGATTGAGCCCCTCGATGGGCTCCGTGCTGAGCACAGTGTCTGCTTGACATCCTCTCTCCCTCTCCCTTTGCCCCTCCCACTTGCACTCTCTCTCTTTAAAATAAATAATAAATCTTTAAATAAAAATTTTTCAGGGGCGCCTGGGTGGCTCAGGGGGTTAGGCCTCTGCCTTCAGCTCAGGTCACGATCCCAGTGTCCTGGGATCAAGCCCTGCATCCGGCTCTCTGCTCAGTAGGGAGCCCGTTTCCTCCTCTCTCTCTGCCTGCCTCTCTACCTACTTGTGATCTGTCAAATAAATAAATAAAATCTTAAAAAAAAATTTTTTTTTTCAAAAAGAATGAGACATTCAAATAGGTGAAAAGGAACCAAGAGGTAGACTCTTGCAAATGAGAAAAAAAAATTAACCATCAAAAAATGCGATAAGATACATTCCACATCTGCAACAAAGAGTATATTAATGAATTTGAAGAAAATACAAAATAATCAGCCTATAATGTAGTGGTGAGATGAAGAGACCCAAATAAGGGTTAATTAAGACTCATCGATGATTGAAAGAACCTCCAACATATGAAAATTGGTGTCTCAGAAGATGAGAGGGGAGGAGTGACATTTAGAGAGCTAAGCCTGAGAATTTCCTGGATTGAAGAGGACATGAGTCCTTTGATGATCAAGGCAGTCCAGGTGCCAAGCAAGGTCAAGGAATATCAGTGTCCACCTAGACCCATGGTACTAAACCACAGAGCGTGGAGAAAAATGAGACAGTCGGAAACACTATTGACCTAGTCTGTTCGGGCAGCTATGACACGGTAGCACACACTGGGGGGCTTATGAAGGACAGAAGTCTATTTCTAACAGTTGTGGGGCTGGAGGTCGGGGATCATATGCCAGTGTGGTAGGGTGAAGGCACTCGTCTGGGTCTCAGATTTCTTGTCATATCCTCACATGGTGGAAGGGACCAGGGACCCCACCAGAGTTTCTTATATAAGATCACTAATGCCAATTGTGAGGCTCCACCTTCATGACTTCAGCAACTCCCAAGGCCCCACTTCCAAATGCCATCACCTTGAAGGGTTGGAATTTCAACATCCAACTTTTAGGAGGACACAAACATTCAGACCATAGCAGTTATTATAAGGAAGAGATAACTTACACCCAGAGGCCCATCCATTAGATTCTTAGCCGACTTCTTAGCAACAATATCTGCCAGAAGATGATGGAGTAATAAGTTTATTTTATTTTATTTTTAAGATTTTATTTATTTATTTGAAAGCAGGGAGGGTCAGAGGGAGAAGCAGACTCCCTGCTGAGCAGGGAGCCTAGTGTGGGACTCGATCCTGGAACTCCAGGGTCATGACCTGAGCTGAAGCCAGTTGCTTAACCAACTGAGCCACCCAGGCACCCCAAAAATAAGTTTAAAGCCCGAGTTTATATGCAGCTGGACTGTCATGCAGGAACAAAGACAAAATGGAGGTCTTTCCGGGCATACAAAGACACAGAGAATTGACCTCCCCATGAACGTTCACCACAGGAAAAAGGAATTCAGCAAGAAGAGAAATTAGCCCAAAGGAAGACGTGGGATGCAATACGCAATGGAGGGCACAGACACTGATAAAATATGTTAGTAAGTTCAATGTACCGCCAACTTTAAAAAGAAAGTTTCTGTGATTTAAAAAAGGTGAAACTTAAACTCTAAAAAGGCAATGAAAGACAGGGATGGACAAGAAGTGGCTGACACAGCAGATCCAAGGAAGCCATACCCAAGCTGGTGGTGGTTGGGTGGGGAACCTGCTCATCCAGCCCTCACCTTCCTCAATGGGCTCAAGAACCGGCTGCCCCGACACTGTGGAGACAGGGTGTGACAGGTGGGGGTCCACAGGGATAAGTGATTGAAAGCAGTTTAGGAACCAGCAGGACCCTAGATCTCAGCCTCCCCCTTGCTTTAACTGCCAAGCCATGCCCCCTCCCACACCGGCAGAAGTCTGGGGATGACTTTTGGGATGGAGAAAACCGGGTATGAGCATATGAAGACTGTATCCAAGAAAGAAGGAATTTAATATATGCTTTATGAACCCAGAAACTGCCTTGCCTTCTTCCCTACTAGATTCCTAAGATGAAACACCTAAAAAGGTGGCAACATGGGGCCAAGATCAAACGGGCCGTCAGGGGACACTACAGAGAGGCTCAGAGTTGACACTACCTTCCAAACAGCTTTATGGCTCCAGCTCTTGGTCGTAAACACACAAACCAGGATTGTCAGCATCTGAAGAAAGCCTCCAACATGAAAGACAGGGTCCAGAACAACATGACAGAGCAAGCCAGCAGACCCAGACTGGGAAATCAGAAGAAAAAAATAATAAAGCTGTCCTAAATACCATTGGAGGCAAAGGAAGTTTTGCATCCCTGAAATGAGAACAGGATACAGCTCTGTTTCTTACCAAGATGCTGAGAACAGACACAACTTCCAGGTCCTTCTGCAGAGATCAGTGCTGGAGAAACTGACCAGGATGGAGCACCAAGAGGGCTCTGAGGCACCCCCAGGAACGCTGGATGTGTTCTCTTGTTTGTCCCCAGCCACCACTCAGGGAGAAAGAGTATCTGCTCTGTGCACAGTGGCTGTGACTCGGTCTTCTGGTCTGGGGGTCAGCGGGAGAGAAATAGAAGCTCTCCATCTGTGAACAGCAGAGGACAATAGAGACTCATCGTCCCTGGAGAGTCTCTTCCCTGGCTCTCACTCTGTGTACTCCCAGGGCTGGTAAATTATGATCTATGAAGTATCACCTCCTAATCCCCGGAGAGAGGGGTGTGTGTGTGTGTGTGTGTGCACGCACGTGTGTGATACAAGAAGTTGTTTTATGGGGTGAGCACTGAGGTATTCTGATTTCTGTGGCTCTCTGCCCAAAATCTCATCTGCCTCACCCCCCTGTCCACAGAGCTAATGAGGACTGACAAGCACAAAAGTCTGGGTGTCCTCGTTGTCTGACAGAGGAGCCAGAGCCCCAGGGGAAATGAGCACCGAGGAGCACAAATATTTCAAAAGAAAAACAACATATTGAATTTCAGATTCCATCAGAAGCATAAATATTAGAACAGATGGGCCAAATTTTCTAATTAGTCTCATAAGCATAGAAAGATAAAGGAAGATATTAGTAACATGAAACAACATAAGAAAACATTAGAAAGAACCAAGCAGAAACACAGCACTGGGTATGAAAAATGCAATAGTTAAAATAGAATATTTGAAATGGAAAAGAGGAGAGTTGAGATACCAGACGAAACAATGTAGTTATAGGCTGAAGAGTGACTTGGACAGTCAGGAAATCCTCAAGAAAGAAGGAAAGGACAAAGAAATGGGAAATAGAGGGGCGCCTTGGGTGGCTCAGTCGGTTAAGCCTCCAACTCTGGATCTCGGCTCAGGTCACAATCTCAGGGTTGTGAGATCCAGCCCCATGTCGGACTCTGGGCTGGGTGGGGAACCTGCTTGAGATTCTCTCTCCCCTGCCCCTCCCTCCTCTAAAAAAAAAGAAATGGAAAATAGAGAAGACAAATGAAGAGGTGCAGAAGTCATTAAACAAAACCCACATTCAAGGAGCAGGGAATTAGGCTCTACTTTTGAAGGGAGAAGTGTCCAAGAACCATGGATATCCTATCCACCACTCTGGGGGTGGGGTTTTCTTCTTAATGCGTCCTGATTGGATAAATGAAGATTGATGTCTTTCATCAATACTAGAACATTCTCAGCTATAATCTCTTCAATTCTCTATTCTTTTCTCTCCTCTTGGGCACTTGTCATACATATACCAGGTTATCTCATATTATCTCGTAACATCTTTTATGGTTTCCATGTCCTTGTCAGGACTGAATTATCAGTAATTCCTCATGTTGATCTGTCTTCACTTGGGTCCAATCTGCTAGTCATCCCTGAATTTTTTTATTTTAAAATTGTATTTTTTATTTCTCAAAGTACTACATGCATATCAGTATTGGTCAGTTCCCCCCAATTTTGATAATCTTTCATTGGTGGCCCATCATTGGTGGCCCGTTTCTGTGATTCGGTCTCTCATTACTTTCTACTCCCTACATGGTTACTCTATCCCTCTATCTAATGATTCCAGGATCTGATATCCTGAGGGACTTAACCCTCTTGCTGGTTGTTTTTCCGGACTCTCACCCATGGGAATTTGCTTTCCTTGGAGATTCTATTTTTTTAAGATTTCATTTTTAAATAGTCTCTACCTCCAATGTGGGGCTCTAACCCATATCCCCAAGATGAAGAGTCACATGCTCCACCGACTGAGCCAGCCAGGTGCCCCTGGAGATTTTTTTTACTGTGAGTTGACATGGATAGATGTTAATCTGTGGAAGTCTTGGAGCCCTAATTGAGGATGAACTTCTCTGGAAAATGTTTGCATTTGCTTTTGCTGGATGCCGTGGGGTGTACCAAAACAGGGCTGGTGTCACCTCAGCCAACTTTGAGGGTCCCAGCTTATTGCAGGAGTTTGAGTTTAGGTCGTCCTGGCTGCTGACCAAAAATTTATCTTGCATCACTTACAAGCATGGACATGCACACTCAGGGTTATCCCATCTCTGCTGTATGCTCTGATTGCCACTGTTTTGTTTCAGCTCACGTGGTCCCCTGGAGATTTCATTTAAACCCCTACAGGATAGATCTGATGGTGGCAACAAGACTTGTCAGGGTATCCGGGCTGCTATTTTCAGACGTGAAAGTCCTAGGAATTACTTACCATGAAAATATCCAGAAAAAAAGAAAAATAAAACTAACAAAGAGAACTCAGCAAAGTTGCTGAGAGTTTGACATAAAAAAATGAATAACATTTCTATACAGAAGGAATAACCAATTAGAAAGTATAACAGAAAAAACGTCATTCACAATTGAAATAAACTTTAAGGCACTTAGGAATAAATCTAACAAAAGATATGCGAGACCTTTATGGAGAAAAATCACAAAATATTATTGAAGAACATAAAAGAAGATCTGAATAAATGGAGACTTTTAAGTGTTCATGGGCAATATTCATGGGTTGAAAGATACTATCATAAAGGTGTCAGCTCTTCTGAATTTAATCTATATACAGTACAAATGAAATCCTATACAGTACAAATGAAATCCTATACAGTACAAATGAAAATTCCTATTAAATTTTTTGTGGACCTTGACAAGCTTATTTAATATTAATATGGAAGAGCCCCCCCCAAAAAAAGGAAAGCTAAGATAATTGTGAAGAGGAGTGGGGGCGGGGAGGGGGGAACTTTCCATATGAGATATGAAGATTTATTATAAAGTCATACTAAGACAGTGTGATATTAGCACAGGGGCAGAAGAGTAGCCCCATGGATGCACACAGACTATAGTCCAGCAAATAAACCCACTCATAGTTGGAAACCTGATATATGAGAGAGGCTGCATTGCATTAGCTGGGAAAAGAAGGACTATTTTATAAATGATGCTGGGACAAATTATTACCTTTATTGGATAATCAATCATCATAGGTACTGGACAAAAATTCTTTGTAAATTAAAGACTTCAATGTGAAAAGCAAAACTTCATAATCCTTAGGAGAAAACAGACCAGGATATCTTTGTGATTTCAGGTTGTATCTTTAACAAGACACAAAAGCTCCCAATTACAGAAAACGATTGCTAACCTTGACCTCATTACAGTTAAGAACTTTCTTATGACAAAAGATACTATGAACACAGTTAAAGACAAAACGCAGATTGGAGAAATTATTTTTGCAATGCAAATAAGCAGCAATAAATTAGCATCTAGAATATTTTAAAATGTCCTCGAAGTCATTTTTTTTAAAAAGACACAATAAAAAATTGACAAATGATGCCAACAGGTGCTTCGAATGGTGGGAGCCCAAATTGTCCCTAAGCCGATCTGAAAACCTGCTAGACATCAGAAGTCTTCAGAAACTGCGCATGACATATGCATCAAGACATTGTTAAATAGTAGACATTTAAGTATTAACACATGTTTACATATTTAAAGGTATAAGCTGCTATATTTCTTTCTTTCTTTCTTTCTTTCTTTCTTTCTTTCTTTCTTTCTTTCAGAGAGAGAAGGAAAACAAGCAGGAGGAGCGGCAGGCAGAGGGAGAGGGAGAGATGGGCCCCATCCCTGAGCAGGGAGCTCAATTTGGCTCGATCCCAGGATCCTGGGGTCATGACCTGAGCCACGGGCAGCCACCTAACTGACAGAGCCACCCAGGCGCCCCTGGTATAATCACTTTCAAGAGCAATTTGGGAAAATCCAGCAGCGCCCAGGGGTTTGTCCTTCCTCCCAGTAATCCCACGCCCGGGCCCATTCCCTAGGGAAATCACTGTACAGATGCCTAAGGAGATCATAAACAGGACCGCTCACCCCAGCACTGCTGCCATAATGAAAAACGGGAATCACAGGAGGATGGATGACAGAATACAGGGCCGCTAGTACCGTAAGTGAATGACGGCTGCGTAGATCAATGTGGATGCCTCTGAAACCGCAGGGTCTAAATCAAGTAAGTAACGGAAAAAAATTCATGCCCTCTAATGCGGTTTATAAAAAGTCCCAAAATATGCAAAACTAGTCTATGTGTTGTTTATGGTTATGGCTACTACATAAATTTGTAGGAAAAGTATAAAACCATGGATGGGAAGTACATACGAAAAAAAGGTTAAAAATTGATAAAGCTGAGTATTTGATAAAGTGGGCCCATGGGTGCTTTATTATAATATTCTCCTTACTAGTCTCCGCTTCTGGAAAAATTTATTTTGGAAATAAAAAGAGCACTCCATAGCTGTGGGGGTGGTTTCCACAGTGGTGGGAGTGAGAGATGGTGGGTGGCCGGGGGAGGGGTGTGGAGAGGTAGCTCAGGGACGATGGGATTTAGGTTTGTCCTTGCTTTGTTTTCTTCTGTGTGACGTGGAGGCTAAGTAAAAATTTAAAGGTCTGACGATTTCAAGGGTCGGCACTGAGGAAATGGCACCCTTGCCCAGCGTTGGCCCAGGTCTAAGACCATGGTTTTGTTGATGATCCGTGGTAGCTCCATTGTAGTTGAAACTCATGGGCAGGGAGACCCGCTCAAGGCCCTTCAGTGCGGCAGCAGCCCCAGTGTCCCACCAAAGAAGGATGGTTAAGTAGTCTGTGGTCCTATGGGCTGGAATCCTATCACCCCTATCTCAGGTCTTTGCCAGACTAATCCCTTGAAATCTTGAGAAGCTTAGCTAAAAATCTTCTACACAGAAGAGGAATCTATCAACAAAATTAAAAGCAACCTACAGAATGGGAGAAGATACTTGTCAATCATATATCTGATAAGGGGTAAATATCCAAAATATATAAAGAACTCCTACAACTCAATAGCAAAAAAAAAAAAAATCCAATTAAAAAATAGGCAGAGGAACTGAATAGACATTTTCCCAAAGAAGATATACAGATAGCCAACAAATACATTAAAGGATAAAAAGGTGCTGAACATCAGGGAAATGCTAACCAAAGCTCCAATGAGATAGGACCTCACACCTATCAGAATGGCTATTATTAAAAAGACAACATATAAGTGTTGGTGAGCATGTGGGGAAAGGGAACCCCCGTGCACTGTTGGTGGGAATGCAACCTGCTGCAGCCACTGTGGAAAACAGTATGGAGGTTTTTAAAAAAAATTTAAAAAAGAACTACCGTATGATCCAGCAATCATACTTCTAGGTTTATATTCAAATGAAATAAAGACAGGATAGTAAAGAGATCTCTGTACCCCCAAGTTCACTGCAGCATTATTCACAATAGCCAAGATATGGAAACAACCTGTGTGTTCTCCAAGAGGTGAATGGATTAAAAAGACGTGAGATACATACGCACATATATACGTGCACGTGTGCATGTGTGTGCGCGTGCGTGTGTGTGCGCGTGCAGGGGAACATCATGCAGCCGTTTGCAGCAACACAGAGGACCTCGAGGGCCTAAGTCAGACAGAGAAAGACAAATACTGCCTGGCATTGCTTCTATGTGGAATCTAACAAACAAATTAAAAAAGTCAAACTCACAGGAACAGAGTAGAAAAGTGGTTGCCAGGGGCTGGGAGTAGGGAAGTAGGGAGAGGTTGGTAAAAGAATAGAGACCTACAGGGATGCCTGGGTGGCTCAGTGGGTTAAGCTCGGGTCATGATCCTAGGGTCCTGGGATCGAGTCCCGCCTCGGGCTCTCGGCCCAGCGGGGAGCCTGCTTCTCTCCTCTCTCTCTGTCTGCCTCTCTGCCTACTTGTGTGATCTCTGTCAAATAAATAAATTAAAAAATCTTAAAAAAAAAAAAAAAAGAATACAGACCTACAGCCATAAGATGAATAATGTCTAAGGACCTGGCGTATAACACGGTGACTATAGTTGATAACACTGCACTGTATAATTGAAATCTGCTACGAAAGTAGAACTTAGATGTTCTCATTAAAAAATAAATAAATAAAGGGACGCTTGGGTGGCTCAGTGGGTTAAGCCGCTGCCTTCAGCTGGGGTCATGATCCCAGGGTGCTGGGGTCATGATCCCAGGGTCCTGGGATCGAGTCCCGCCTCGGGCTCTCTGCTCAGCAGGGAGCCTACTTCTCCCCTCCCCTCTCTGCCTGCTTCTCTGCCTGCTTGTGATCTCTGTCTGTCAAATAAATAAATAAAATCTTTAAAAAAAAAAAATAAATAAGTAGGGGCGCCTGGTTGGCTCACTCGGTAGGACATGCAACTCTTGATCTCGGGGTTATGAGTTTGAGCCCCACACTGGGTGTAGAGAATTACTTAAAGAAATAAAATCTAAAGGGGAAAAAAAAGAGATGTGTGATGTGATGGATTAACTAGATGGAAAAACCCTTTCACAGTGTATACATGTATCAACTCACCACAACGTACACTTTAAATAGCTTGTGATTTTATTTGTCAATACCTCAATAAAGCTAAAAAGAGAGAAATTATCCATTTTCCCCTAATATGAAATACAAATACGCATGTGTAGTTATTTCTCATCAGCCTCTTTTTCTGGTGGCTATTGTCTTACAGACTGGTTTTTTTTTTAAAGATTTTATTTATTTATTTGACAGAGAGAGAGAGATCACAAGTAGGCAGAGAGGCAGGCAGAGAGAGAGAGAGGAGGAAGCAGGCTCCCTGCTGCAGAGAGCCCGATGCGGGGCTTCCTGGGATCATGACCTGGGCCGAAGGCAGAGGCTTAACCCACTGAGCCACCCAGGCGCCCCTTACAGACTGTTTTTTATTTCTACATAGCCGCATCTATCAATCTTCACCAGCCAGGCGCCCTTATCAATCTTTTCTTTTATGGCATCTAGGTTTTGTTTTGTATTTTAGAAGACCTTCTTCACTTGGGGTTATTAAAACTTCTCCTATGGCAAAAAATTAAAAAAAAAAATAGAGTTAGATCTCGAATGATTGTGTTCAGTGAGAGAAAAAAATACAAGGCACAAATGATGTGTGCAGCCAAACACTAGTTTAGGTAAATAAAAACTCTAAAACAGTTACATATTTTCTGTGAACACAATTATGTATGTAAAATGCATCTTTAACAATTGGAAGGAACTCACCGAATTCATAATAGGGTTTCTCCTGGTGGTGGGAGATTAGAACCGGCTGGTTGTGGAAGTCAGGGAGGGACATTAGCTTTATTCATTATGCCTGCCTTTTCTTGGTAAAGGACGCTGTATTCATATGTTAGTTATATGCTTTTTAAAGGTGTAAACACAAAATGCAAGAAAGAAAAACACAAATGCCAGAATGTTTTACAGAGGTGATTTCTTGGGGGTGAGAGTATAGGCCATGAGATCTTTTTTTTGCACTTTTGGGGTGTTATTTTGCTATACTATTTGAACTGCTTGCCATTCAGGGAGATTAGGAAAAGCAAATAAAGTGTTACGTACCAACTGCTCCGGGGACTCAAAGGTGCACCCCAGTAACAGCGTCTCAGTACGTGTTTCCTGATCTGGAGGTAGAGAAGGGGCGACAGCTGCTTTGGAGAAATCTTGTGGTCCAGTGGGGCAGACTCTGGCGTCTTCTGCCATGCTGGGGAGGTGGGCCTGTGTGTGTAGGTGAAGGTGGGTGCTGGCGTCTCAGCTGGGGGGTGGGGTGGGTGGGGTTGACTGCTGCCCAAAACCCACACTTTTTTTTTTTAAGATTTTATTTATTTATTTGTCAGAGAGAGAGAGAGAGAGAGAGCAAGCGAGCACAGGCAGACAGAGTGGTAGGCAGAGGCAGAGGGAGAAGCAATCTCCCTGCCGAGCAAGGAGCCTGATGTGGGACTCGATCCCAGGACGCTGGGATCATGACCTGAGCCGAAGGCAGCTGCTTAACCAACTGAGCCACCCAGGCGTCCCCAAAACCCACACTTTTGAATAAGACTCCCCTGGGTTCAATTCCTTACTCCACCTCCAAGTAGCTATATATATCACACCACTTAAGCTGCCTGAGCCTCAGTTTCCACATCTGTAAAATGGGGGTAATAAGGCTTACTTTGCAGAGGTGCTGGTAATCCCTGACCCAGCCCTGGAAACCTTAAACTTGTTCAGTTCCATCCTCCAAATACCCACCCTTCCCACCCACTCCTCCTCTTTCTGGGGCTTAAAAGGGGTATGGAAAGGCTGGGGGTGGGGCAGGAAGGGACCACGTGGAGAACATTGAGGCAGGAAAGCCAAAAGGGGAATTGTGAGGGCAGCGACGGGATGCCTGGGTGTGGGAGGTGGCAGCAACTGTGAGAATGGAGGAGAGGTGCTCCCCAGCAATGACTCAGCTTCTACTGGGTGCCAAGGTTTCAAAGAACCTTCCTTGTAGTGGGTTTTGGCCAAGTCTACCCCCTCTGCTCTTTTCAGGTAAGGCTCCTCCCCTTCTTAGGAAACCACTCTCAGGAAACCCCTTCTCCTTCCTCTTTTATTTCAGAATAACACTTGATGGCTCACCAGCCTAGCACTTGTGGCCCCTCTGGGAAGGTGGAAGCCCTCTACCCTTCCAGAGCAGCAAAGGAAGGGCAGGCAAAGGGAAGAGAGCCTTGACTCTCACACCTGCAGCAAAAGGAATGCAGACCACACACACACACACACACATACACACACACACCCGGGCTGGTAGCAGGTGCCCACCACAGCCCGGGTGCCATTCTCCGAACACCGGGTAAGCAAGTGATATTGGTAGGTATCCAACCAACTGAAGAATTGCTGATTTAAACAAAGTTAACTGGGCTCGTGAGGGATTTATCTGGGTCTTAAATTCTACTGCACCTTGTGGGATTCCGAGGAGAATTTTACACGAGAGGACCGTCCATGGTTCCCTTAACTTCCTGCACGGCGGGGCTCTTATTCAAGGAACACGTGTTTTTTTGTTTTGTTTTGTTTTTAGGTTTTATTTATTTATTTGACAAAGAGAGACAGCGAAAGAGGGAACACAAGAAGAGGGAGTGAAAGCGGTGGGGGGGGGGAGCAGGCTCCCCACTGAGCCTGGAGCCCGACGCAGGGCTTGATCCCAGGACCCTGGGATCACAGCCTGAACCGAAGGCAGACGTCCAGCGACTGAGCCACCCAGGCGCCCGTCAAGGAACACATGGTAAGTGTCTCGTGGAGCGGGAGTCCCAGAACACCCTATCAGAAGGAGCCGATATAATTGGATTATAGCGATTTTGATGACCATTCCTTGCGTTATGAAGCCCTGGGCTTTGAGACTGTGGCTGAGGGTAGGAAGGCCCCAAGCCCAAAGTGCCCAGTTGCATCTTTTGTGGGATAGATGGGTGATTATGAATTGTGGGGGGAGGGGACAGGCCCGGGGTCCCATATTCAAATCATCTGGAGGACTTCAGCCCACACTACCTGCCCCTCCCTCTCCTTCCTTGTCTGAGCACCTGTGGCCTGGGTTCTCGCCCTCTTCCCAGAATCTCTAGCTTTCAAATGCAAGGCCTAAAAACACGTTATTTTCACCATAATATAATTCTTCACCCTGGCATAGTGTTTAAAGAATTTTCTTCTTTCTGTGGTGAGGTAGACTAAAGTTTCTCAGCTTTGAAAAGTAAATGATTACATTTGGCTAGTTGGGGGAGGTATATTTATTAATCTTTACTTAATGAAAAACGTCAGGCATAGATAAAAGTAGAGGGAATTATTTGATGAGCCCAGTGAGGGGATTTTGCTCATAAGGTTAGGTCAGCTTCTAACTTGTTGAGTGGAACTTATGAGCCAAGAATTTTTTTTTTTTTTAAGTGAAAGAAAGCCTCGAGCTGAGGGAGGGGGTTGAGGAGAGGGAGAGAGAGAATTTCAAAGCAGGCTCCTTGCCCAGTCTAGAACCAATGCAGGGCTCCATCTTACAACCCTGCGATTACGACCTGAGCCAAAGCCAGGAGTCAGATGCTTAATTGACTGAGCCACCCAGGCACCCTCCAAGATTTTTTTTAAATTAAACTTATAATTTTCAGATAATTCTAGATTCACATGTACTTGTAAGAAATGATACAGAGAGATCCCATGTGCTCTTTACCCAGTTTACTTCAGTGGTAGCATCTTACCAAACTTTAGCACAAAATCACAAAAAGGAAAGTGACTTTGATACAAACTACTGATGGTGGGATTTTCCCAGTTTTCTGTGTGTGTGCACGTGCCTGTGCACTTAGGTCTACAGGATTTCATCACACGTACACCACCCCAGTCAAGATACGGAACAGTCCTATCCCCACAAAGATCCTCTTCTCCCATAACTCCACTCAGGGATTTTTGAGTGCATCACGTGAGAGATTAAGGGGGGGGAGGGGCAAGACCCAGTGTGATAGAATAAGAAATCTATATTGGCAATCTGTCCTGGTTCCTGGCACAGAGCTCCTAAAACGCTTGTAATTTCCTAAGAGATAAGGATGCTCAGAGCCTCTTTTGTGCTAACATTTGGTCTTTGTCCCAGAGCTCCTAGGTCCCTGGGAATTTCTTGGGTAATAAGAGTATTTTTTATTCTAACGAGGAGGGTCTTGGTGGGCTCTTGGATAGGAGCAGGCCACAAGAAAAACTAAACCACGATAAAAAGCTTAGAAGTGTCCACCCACCTCCTGTCCTCTGGAGAAGGGGGAAGTGTTAGAGACTAAGTTAATCATTGATCTTGCTACCAGATGAGGCCTTCACAAAAATCCCTGAAGTATGGTGTTCAGAGAACGTCCATGTTGGTGCACACATCCCTGTGCTGGGAGGGTGATATTCTCCAACTCCATGGGGATAGGAGCTCCTACATCTGGGATCCTTCTGTACCATGCCCTGTTCTGGCTGTTCTCTGTATCCCTTATCATTTCCTCTGAAACAAACCAGTGAACATAAGCGAGTACTTCCCTGCATCATAGTCTGGCATAACAAAATACCAAACATGAGAAGAGGGTTATGGGAACCCCCAAGTTGTAGCCAAGTTGGACAGAAATGGTGGTAACCTTGGATCCACTCAGTTGATGTCTGAAGTGGGAGCCATCTGGTGGGACTGAGCCCTGAGCCCGTTCCCTGCGTGGTAGTCTGGCATAACAAAATACCAAACATGAGAAGAGGGTTATGGGAACCCCCAAGCTGTAGCCAAGTTGGACAGAAATGGTGGCAACCTTGGATCCACTCAGTTGATGTCTGAAGTGGAAGCCATCTGGTGGGACTGAGCCCTGAGCCCGTGGGGTCTACAGCAACTCTGGGCAGTCAGTGTCAGAATTCTGAATTCTAGAACATCCAGTTGTGTCTGGAGAGTTGGAGAATGGGTAATCCTGGATAAACCATCCCCCATATTTGGTGTCAGAAGTGTTGGGAACGAAGAAGCAGTGAGCATTTTGTCTTCCAAGGAGCTGCAGTGGTACAGGTAATTTGTAGAAAGAAAAGAGAAGATTAAAGGGGGTTTTCAGATGTGTAGTCAGTGATGTGGCTCTTCCACTTCCCCTCAAATCTAAAGAACCACTCATCAATTCGTTTAGAGTTGGATTTGGCTGGGAAGGTCGTACAGAGGTGCTGACTCCTGTTCAAATGAAATCTTGGCTGATCTCCACCATGACCTAGACAGGGATGGGCAGGAGGTTATTATCTCCATACTTGAGAGCAGACAAAAGATTGAACAGAAAGGACTTGTCCAAGGTCACCCAGCAGGTAGGCAACAGGCTCAGGGAAAATCCAGGTTTGGAATGTACTGCTCCCTGGGCTCCTGCCTGGCTAAGCCCATCAAGGTGAAAATAGAAACAAACTCAAAGTGGCCCAGTGGGAACCCCTGCTTGCCCCAGCTCTGCTCCTTCCCAGGGATGCCTCGGCCAACGGAGCCACCCCCAAGTCATCCCTGACTCATGTTCTGCTCTCACCCCCACATCTTGTGAATCAGCATGCCCTGCGCCCTGGCATATCTGGAACCCTTCTCATCACCTCCACCGTAACCACCCAAGTCAAGCCTCATCACCTCCTGATGGATTATTTTTCAAGAGCCTCCTAAATGGTTTCTGGTTTTGTTTTTAAGGTAAGATCTACCCCCAACATGGGACTTGAACTCACAACCCCAAGATTAAGAGTCGCATGCCTTAGTGACTGAGCCAGCCAGCCAGTTGGAGGGGTCACCCTAACTAGTTTCTTTGCTTCATTTTTGTGCAGCCTGAGTGATCTGAATCAGAGGGGTTGGACAACTCTAGCTTGTGGGCCAAATCTGGTCCATGAGCTTAAGATGATTTTTACGTTATTAAATGGTTAGGAAAAAATGCCAAAGAATAACATTTTATGACATATGAGCAATGAGATTCATGTTTTATTGTCCATACGTAAATTTTATAGGAATACAGTCATGCTTTGGGCACCTGGGTGGCTCAGTCGTTAAGCGTCTGCCTTCAGCTCAGGTCATGATCAGCTCAGGGTCCTGGGATCAAGTAACACATCAGGCTCCCTGCTCAGTGGGAGGCCTGCTTCTCCCTCTCCCACTCCCTCTGCTTGTATTCTTGCTCTCTCTGTCTGTCAAATAAATAAAACATTAAAGAAAAAAAAAAGGACTACAGTCATGCTCATTTGCTTGTGTATCACCTGTGGCTGCTTCCACAGAGCTGAAGAGCTGCCACAGTGATCATGGGGCCCTCAGAGTCTAAAATCATCACTACCAGGGCCTTTGCAAATGTTTGCCCACATCATCCCCTCCCCAGTCTCCTCCACGGGCTTCCTCCTCCTCCCAGAAGGAGACCAGATGTCCTGAAGGTGCCTGCCCACCTCTCCAACTCATCCCTTCTCCCCTGACCCCACCAGCAACACCGCACTCAAGTCATGCTGGCTTTGGGCCCCCTCCCCCCATTCATTGTATGTGCTCGCCTTTCCTCCTCAGAAATGCTACTTTCTCTGTCACGATGCTCTTCTTCTGCTCTTCCCGTAACTGCCTCCCTTTTCTCCAGGTCTCTACTCTTGTATCACCTCCTCAGAGAGCCCTTCCTTGTCCGCTCCCACCTCTGTCCCTCCATCTCATTCCCTGTTCATCTCCTTCACTGCACTTCTGTCTACTTGTGTCTCCGTTGTCACAGAACATAAGCTCCATCTGGGCAGAGCACATATTACATGCTCAATGGTTGTTTGCTAATAAATGAATAAATGAATGAAGGAATGAATGAATGTGAGGCCTTTCTTGGCCCGGGAGCTGTGTGTCCATTTCCCTAGCAGGGGACCTCTGTCTCCTGGAGGGACCTATTCCCATCAGCTCCTCCTCAGTGTTTTTTTCTCCTCTCGGCCCCATTGTTGTTATTAACCACCATGAGTTTCTTTTCCAAGGAGGCTGTCAGCCTTAAGGTCATCATTCTGCAAAGAATAAAGGAGACAGAGGGTACTTAACCAGTTTAAGGAAGAAATGTCTCCCCTTCTGAGCAGGTGAAATGGCTCCTTCTTCTACTATCAAGAGCCCCAACCCATAAAAAAGATTAGTCATGTAAACATTCAAGTTTGGTGACTGGTACAGATGGAAAAAGTTTCAACTCACTTCTTTTTCTAAGTAACAGGAAACAACCTCAGCCAATGGACACGGCAAATTGCAATGGGGTAGATAGATGGAGGGTATGAATATGTGAAGGGTACGATGCTGGGGTAGATGGACTAGATTATGCCCAGTAAAACAACAATCCCCAAATCTCAGCGTCTGAAAACAACAAGGTTTATTTCCTGCTCACGTTGCACTTCCGGAATGGGTTGGCGGAGACCATTAAACATGGCGGTCACCCAGGGACCCAGGAAGGCAGAGCAGCTGCCAACTTAAATGTTGCTGGTGGCTGTGCCGACAAGGGACCTTAAGTGGTCTGATGGAGAAGGGCAGAGCACTTCCAGCCACCAGCCAGAGCTAGTCACGTGTGCTCAGCTCCCAGTCACACGGGACAGGAGTGCAATCCTATCCTGTGCCTGGAAGGCGGAGGGCTGGGAGTATTTGATGAACAGCAGTAATGACAACCACAGAAGGTGAGGAAAATGTGTTCTCTTTAGAGGAAAAGTAAGACCAGGGGAGGAAAGGGGAGGGCAAGAAAGATAGGAGCTGGCCTCACAGGCTCCCAAAGGCATGCCAGTCAGCCTAGCAACTCTGGTCACACCTGTTTGTTCACCTGAGCTGTAAATTTCTGTGTGTCATCTCTTGTCATGGTGTTTGAAAAGCTGATTATGCACTGTTCACTACTCTTCACTGTTACACATTTATAGCACCCTTCCAAATGGGTGAGTCACAGCAATCCTCCTCAGGTAAAATTATTCTCCAAGTCCTCGCTTGGGTGAGCAGCAGCGTATAATTCCTAGGCGACATTCCACACCACGCCATGAACTCGGTAACACAGTTACTCACAGTATCTCACACATACTTAGTACTAACGACTGCAGATTAGTAAAAGACGACTCAGATTTCTCTTTAAGCTTGACCCTAAAATGTGTTTTCCGTTTAGACCTGACTCCTCCAGTTGGGTCAGGAACTTCCTTTGGAGCAGGGTTGTTCAACAGAACTTTCTGCAGTGATGGAAATGTTCTGCACCTGCACTGTCCCATATGGTAGTTACTAAGTACAAAAGCTGGCCATGGTATGTTTGATGCCAGTAGCTCCCTCTGACTCACACCGCCTTGCTTCAGTTCTCCTACCCAGGGAAGATGCCTAGACTGTTCCTTATATGAGGGGCCTCTAATTAGGTTGGGGTGGGGGGAGCGGGGGTGGGAGGTGGGGGCTGCTGACCAAAGGGAAAACCTCCATCACAGGCTGGCCCCAGCCCTGGAAGGTGGCCCACATGCATGGAGTCTTTGAAGGAGCCGTGGTGATCGGCTAAACCTATCAGGCTGCCTCCTCTGGAATTTTAAAAGGCTCGACCAATCAGCAGTGAGAAGAGGCGGGAGCATGCAAATAGAACGGAGATGTGGTTAAGAGAGATGGGTTCCTGACAGCTGTCAAGGTTCTAAGCCCAGTTCCCAGCAGAAGAGGTCCTTAAACAAACATGCAAATAAAGCACCTTTTCCCCTAAGGCAGACAGAGTGACTATTTGTCTTTTGCTTCAGAAGAAATTAAGTAACAAAACTTCCTCCAGTTCAGGGTCTCTCAACCCGGCAGCATTGATATTTGGGGCTACTTGGTTGTTCTTTGTGGGGCTGTCGCGTGCATTGCAGCCACTTTGACTTCTACCCACTGGGTGCCAGTAACACTGCCCGCCCACCCTCTGCCAGTCACGATAACTAAAAATGTCTCCAGATGCGCCAAATGACCCCTTGAGGGCGGGTGGGCGGGGGACAAAAATCCCCACTCCCCACCGCCCCGGGAGAATCAACCCTGCAGAACTGTATCCCAAGTCGACCTCCTCTGGCCTCCTTGAGGACAGAAAGATAAAAGCAGCCCCGTTTATTCCTAGCAAATTCACAGTTCTCCCTCCCTCTCTTCTCCAGGCTAAATAAAGATAGCTTTTTTAGTCTTTTTCCTAGAGTCTGTTTCACAGATATTGATGGCGACATCTAAAGATGAGACTGGAACCATTTGGTTGAGAAGGACTCTGTTCCCTTAACTCTACCTATTTATGGAGGCAGGGGAACAGACACATCCACGCAGCCCTGTGACAGTGGCAGCTCCGTGGTCAAGGAAGTAGCACCTCGAAGAGCTCGGTGCGGGAGCTCAGAGCCCCTCTTCCCGTGAGCTGATTCAGACCTGCTGAGCCAACAAACTGCTAATTTAAGAAAAAGAAGGAAATGATCCTTCAAGGCCACTGACATTGATCTCCTCCCATCCCTCTGAGTTTTCCAACCGTTTCTGTGGTCTCTTCACCTGGTATTCTCACAGATACCTCAACCTCAATCAAAACCAACCTCCTTGTCTTCTTCCTCAAATCCATGCTTTTTCTGTTGTTTCCATTGTGTCCACCCAGTTTCTCAAATCAGAAGCCTGACAGTCATCCTCTGAACAGATATGAAGGAAAGAGATTGATATAAGAGTCTGGTGAGCAAGTTAGTGGTCCATTCATGGAAAGTTTTGTGCACTGTGCTAAGGATTTTTGCTGTTGATGGCTGCCTCTCCTTGCTCATCAGCCCTTTCCTCACTAACTTCCCACAGCTTGACTTGCATCCCATCAAGCCACTGTAAGTGCTCCCACCATATTCACACATCCCACCCACGGGGAGGGATTTATATAAGGTGTATACCCCAGAGGGTCAAAAATCTCTGGGCCACCTTAGAATTCTACCTCCCACAAACCCTAAGTCTGGACCCTACGGCCCCTGTTTCAAACTCAAACCCCATATTTCAACTTCACCATTTAAGGAAATGAGGCAGTGGCACAGACTTTAGCTCTCCTCCACTATCTAAATCCCTCTTGTTTTTAGAAACAGAATCTACTTCTACCATAGCTGATGTCTCAGCATTCTTCACTGGGTACTTAGAAAAGGCCACTTAGAGAACAAAGAACATCTCTTGCTTCTTCACATCTCTTGCAAATAGGTGTGGCCACAAGACTAATTTCTGGACAGTGGAATATAAGTGGAAGTGGTGAGCGGCTGCTCTAAGGAATCTTCTTCGAGTGACCCCAGCTCCTGCGTTTTGCCAGTTCTTCCTTCCTTTCTCCACAGGGATGCTGGAATTCAAGTGCCACCAGCTGGCTCCATGAGAATAAAGACCACACCCCAGGATGGCAGATAAGTGAGTTGTCAGAAGCGTGGATCTCCAAAACCTTTGTGGAACAGGGCTGCCTTCCCAGCTTTGAATTGCAGACCTCTGGACCTACAGCCGGTGGAGAAATAAACTTTTATTGTGTGGAAGCCACTGTTGATTTGAGTGTCTGATACTCAGAGTTAAATATAATCCTAACCAACACAGGGGGTATTTCTTTAGTCCCGCTAGACTTGAAAACTTAAATTTATTTTTCTCGCCTCAATCCTCTGAGCTCTTATGCCCACCTTAGTGGCAGGTGACAGGTCCTTAGTCCTGTCAATTCTTCCTCTGCACTTTGCCTCACTTTCACCCCCTCTTCTGCAATTTCCACTGTGCGTTCTGATCTCAGCCTGTCCCTGTGATGCCATCTCCCTCTCCCCTAGCAAGTCTGCACCAACTCCAGCTTCCTGAGGTATCACATTCATCATTCACTCCTCATCTTTAAACCCTAAAATCTGGGCTCCTGCTGTGTTTTATAGGATGAAGCCCTGACATTTCACCCTGTCATTAAACTGTTCCATAATATGGCCCCAACATTTCCAACTTCTTCCTCTTACACAGATGTTCGCCAACATCCAGGAGAGTCCCCCAGACAGACCATTTTATCCTTCACCTTGTGCTGGAGATTCTCAGCCCTGGGCACACACTGGAATCATCGAGAGCCATTGAATGTGACCAGTGCCAGCCTGTTAGAACTCAGCACATGAAGGCGTCATCTCCTATGAGCCACAGAGCAGCTCCATGGGATGAAAGTACTCTCATTGTCACCATTCTACAGAAGAGAAAATAATAAACTTTAAGAAGTTCAGGACATTATTCCTGGTCAGATGGCCCATGAGCAGGAGCCAGGATTGCAGTAGAAAAGACTTCCTTCCAAACCACTACTGTGTAGTCCCGTGGGTCATATTACAGATAATCACAAATTTAAAATAATTTGGGCACCTGGGTGGCTCAGTTGGTTAAGCTTCTGCCTTTGGCTCAAGTCCTGATCCCAGGGATGTGGGATTGAGCCCCACAGCAGCCTCCCTGCTCAGCAGGGAGTCTGATTCTCCTTCTCCCTCTGCCTGCTGCTCCCTCTGCTTGTGCGCTCTCTGTCAAACAAACAAACAAACAAAATCTTTAAAAAATTAACAATAATTTCTGATAACGTGGGACACGATTAATTGCCATAAGTCACAAAATACAAATGAATGTTTAAAAACTACAAATGCCTAGTCCTCACCCCAGACCAGGGGAATCGGAGTTTCTTGGTGGTGGTGGTGGTGGTGCTGAATGTCTTTATACCATCTTCAGATTTATCCCAAGGTGATTCTAAGGTGCAGCCAGAGGTGAGACCCACTGCTTTGTGCTGTTGCTTTCACCTACCTGTCTTCCCTTCATTTCCTCTCTCCACTCGAGGTCCTATTTATCTTTTGGGGTTCAGTCCAAGTGTCCGTGTGCAGCTGGCCAGCTTTCTCCAGTGGGAGTGATCCCCTTTCTGAATGTTGGTGACAAAACTTGTCCACACCAGCTGAGCTAACACCTATTCTACCTCTCGGTTTGAATCCGACTCTTGGCTTTATGCCACTGGCTCCTTGACAGGTTTTCCAAATTTAATCATTTGCTGCTCAGCTGCCTCCACCTTTGCCCAGAAGAACAACAAGCACAATTGCTCCTCTATCAGGAGCAAGACCTGAAATTAAGGTCCTGCAAAGTCGTAACCTTGGCTTGGTGCTCACCTCCCAGCGACTGAAAACCAGAAAGATATGGGGAAACAGATTGTGGTTAAGTGAAAGGAACTCCAGCACAGTGGAGGAGAACAATGTGGACAAGGACTTTCCAGGACACTCAGATTCAGATGTGGAGGTTGGCAAAATGATGATGGGGATGATGGGGATGCTGGTGCCTCTAGAAGACAGGTTGGACCCATGTACTAGAAAATGTTGAGACCAAAGCTGAGGTGGGGACTGGGATAATATGTCCAGGAACTGAAAGGGTAATTGGAGTAAAAGTGGTATACGACTAACTGAAGTTGCTGAATGACTCAATGAATGGATTCTCACCTGTGTTGTTAGGAAGAATTTGGGGGCTGTTGTGTCCTCACTTGATACAGAAGACCGCCAACCAAGAGGAGCTAAGAAGGCATCAGATGGAGGGCCTGTTGGGGAGGAGAGAGCCCACAGGCCCTGGAAGCTCAGCCAGCCAGAGGCCAGATCCAAAGAGAACAGCCCACTTTGCCACTTGACCATCTGTAGCCCCTAGATTCAAGGGTCTTGGGGCTCCAGTTGGATGGGCCACATTTTACTGAAGACAAGGGTATGGCCAGGTCTTGCTGACAACCCTGCTTGAGTATTCCATTCCACCATGAAGCAGGTAATGAAAAAAGTCTGAGGGAGGGGGCATTACTTGGGTTGAATTACATAATGTAATGGCAATACTGGGATTCAAAGTCAGTTTTCCCAATTCCAGCCCAGGGCTCTTTCTTCTTGATTCCATGGACAAGTTAGTCACTTTGCCTTTGCAAGGCTCCCAACAAGGCCTCCACTGGGAGACTGGGGCCTCTCTTCTTGGCATATCTGTGTTCAGCAGGGGGTTCCAGGTCTTCTCTGAACAAACCTGTTCTTGCAAACAAGTGGGGGGCTGAATGTGACACAGAGCAGTCTCTGGGGGACAGCTGGCAGGCTCATCCCTAGAGCACTGCCGTCAGCAACATACAGTGAGGTCAGCCACTGCCTTCTGGGTACCACGAGATGCCTGGAATGAAGATCAGCTCTGCATTGAAAACTGCTGCCCACATGTTCAACAATATCTTGATCTTCCTGGGTTGAGGCTAGAGCAGGGTAGAGGTCTATTCCAGAGTGTAACTGGATGGGCAAGGCCAGCCAAGGTGGTCAACATAGCAAAGAAATCTTTCCAAGGAACTCATCATCTCTACAGCTCTGCTTGGGGGGAGTCATGACTACCCAAGTTTGAGCAACCCCCCTCCATCTACCCTGGGCCCTACTCCAGCTCAGTTGGCTGGACGAATGCAGGATGGCTGACCCAAGATTCACAAATCTCCACATGTGCCTGGAGCTTAGAAGTGGTGCGGGTCAAAGCTTCTGGCTAACCTTGGTCTTCACTTGGGTCATTGGATTCTCCCCTTGTTAGTAGTTTGAACTAGGGCTATGCAGAGAGAGCCAGAAGGAAACAAGTGACAAGTGAGTTGCTGAGCAGCCTTCCAGGCAGCACGCCAACCTGGGATCTTGCAGCTCCTGCTGCTTCAGGGCTGGGAGACAGCCCAGGCAGTCAACAGAGCCCCCCTGGATACCAAACAGCCTTCCTGGCTCCCCTTGCATCCCCATGTCCGCCACCTCTGAACACATACCCAGAATATCTTTACTGCCTTCCTCCCACACAACACAGCCCGTTACCCAAGGCAGTAGGAGTAAGTCCCTGTCACCAAAAGGCCCCTGTGATGGCAGCAGAGACACACTTATGGAAGTTGCATTTTGGGGGGTTAAAAGTAGGGTGGTGCTGCCCCTCTGTGCACAGATAATTCCTCCAGTCCCCACCTTGGAGGACAGGGAGTGCTACAGTAGGGAACCTACAGGACCTTGAGAATTCACAATCTGAAAACACAGATGAGCCCGCCAGGTGGAGATGCACGGCCAAGATGGTCTCTGGAAGCAACACGGCAAGGGTGGAGACTGGGCCAAGAGCAAGATAGTCACGGGCCTGAATATGTGTGAAGGGGGCCAGGGGCTGCCACATTTTCACTGGTGGGGTTGGCGGGGGGCAGAGCCCCTGCCTCACTCTGCATCTCTAATTTATTGTTCACTGAGTAACTGATTGCTGCTGTGGGCCCAGAGGAGAGGAGGTCCTGTCCTGTGATTATGTTCCTGCTGGACAGCTGATTGGGCAAATTGTGGCTTTGCCTCCATGGGTCTCTTTCTTCCCTCATATCCCTCTCATCCTCCCAGGGGGCCAAGTATACTCTGCACTTTCCCCCAGAGGAGGAGAAAAATAGGAAGGATGCTCCTGCAGAGCCTCTGTCCTCAGGGTGGGGTGGAATGGGCATCTTCAGCCTGACATGTCTGAGGTCTGTCTGAGCCCAGGGCTGCAGAGCCCATCATCAGCATTACTGCCCATCTCAGGCCCAGCCCGTGGCTGAGAGACCTGCAGAGTTCAGTTCAGGAAACATCTCCTGAGCATCTAATGTGTGTCTGGGCTGGGCACAGCTGAGCTATGTGGGGCACATGGGAACCGGCAAGACCCAGTTCTGGCTCTGAGAAGTTACAGGCCAGCAGGAGACATACAACTTACATAGAGAACAGCAATTCAGGGCAGAATACGATCAATGCCATGAGAAGTCTTCCGAGTGAGCCAGGGACCAAGAATGGGGGAGTCCGTGTCCCTGGGGATCAGAGAAGCCTGTGTAGAGGAGTTGGTGTTTGACCTAGGACTTGGGGGCCATGTGGACTTGGACTCTTCGGGGAGAGATAGGTGGAAATACTGGGGTTGGGGCAAGAGGCTCCCCAAAGAAAGGCTATCAATCTTTGTCTTACCAACAATTAATATTAACTGTTGTGTCAGGCACTGCGCCAGGAACTGCTGGGGGAACAGAGGGCCACAGGGCCCCTATCATGGTCTGAAGGGGAGCTACACAGGGAGATGGTGGCTGCAGTTCAGTGGGACAGGAGCTGTGGGTGAGGGCGTCAAGGCTGAGGGGGATCAGACCCTGTGGGTCTGGTGCATGTCCTGCTGGGAAAGACGCCCAGAGAGAAGAAGGCAGGGCCAGACCATGTCCCCACCCCCACCCCTTTGACTGGACTTGACGGCATTAGAAGCCTGCCTTGAGGATTTGGTCAGAGGCTGATGATGTGGTGGAAAAGAACACCCCCCTCTTTGGGGCTAGGATGCTTTATGTCACTATTTCCCCGGTGTCCCTTGATGAGCTTCCCCCAAAGATGTCACTAAAGCCCTTGTATATGTTGGGGAGTGTGGGTTTGTTCACTGCTGAGAGAACCACCCACAGCAGAGGCAGGGAGAGGGCACGGCACTTCTCCAGCACATTCTAGGTACCATCTCCTGTCATCTTCACAAGCCTCTGGAGTGGCTTCATGACTCGGTTTCACAGCCATGGCTACTGCAGCTGAGAGGCAAAGTCACATGAGGAGGGAGGACACAAGGGATAAGGACAGGCCTGTCTTCAAACCTTGGTTCCTCCCTGATGAGGACAGCTGGGTTTGTCCACCAAGGTCAGCACAAGGTGGCCTGTTCTTCACTTCTGTAGCCAACAGGAAAAAAGGCCAAGAAGAGGCTACCTGTATGAGAGGCATCACTCCCCCTTGCTGTGGGAGTGGGAGCAGGTGCTGTGAGAGCCCAGTCACTGCCGCGAGCGCTGCGCAGGGGCAGAAGAGACAGAGTCCTTGGGGAACGAGTCCCCAAATCCCAGGCACGCCCCTCATCCCCCCACCCCCACCCAGCCAGAGAGAGCAGAGCCCAGGGTGGAGTGAACGGACCTCTCAGCACCCTTCATCGGATTTCTGAGGGGCGCCTGGGAGGAAGGGGAAGGTTGAGCCCTCTCCAGTGACCCTCCCTACTTCCTGACCCACACTCAGGTTGGCGAGGAGTCTTCCACGGCCCTCTGCCCCTGGGGCGCGGCCTTCCCCGCTCGGAGTTGAGGGCTGTGCGCGCCGGCTCCCCGCCTCCGCCAACAGCCCAAAGCTAAGCGCTTGCTATTTCCATCCTGAGACGCGCTCTCCTCACCCTCCGAGAAGCTGAGTCAAGCGCCCAGTAAGGAGAGGTCGGAGAGCTAATAAAGAACCTCTGAAGCCCAGCGCTCAGGTTTCAGCCACATCTCCTTTCTGAGTGCCGGCCCCCGCCGAGAGCACGAGCAAGAGATGACGCTCAGGAAAGTCGGTCGCTCCCCAGCCCAGGCGATTCTGTGACAGCAACCCTGGCCCCCAGTCTTTCGGTCCTAAATCAGTCCTCCTCCCCAGATTGCAGGGTACCGGGGTGCCAGAGTGTGACCTGGCTCAGCTCAGCCCAGGGTAGCCGCAGGCGGCTGGCTGCGTCCTTGCAGCTTTCCCCTACTCGATGGGTCCAGATGCGCGGGAGGAGAAAGCGCAGGGGTGCGCCTCTCTTTTGGGCTAGGTGCCTTCCTCTCAGGTCCGCACGTGTGGGTGGGGATAGGCGTGCGGTGCGAGGGCACCCGGCCCGACCGCCCTGCGGGATCGGAGGGCCGGGGAGGGAATTCGTCCTTCAACTTCAGTAGGGCAGGAAGCCCTGAGCTGTCCCTTTGCCCTGGGGAATTGGGCTCACACACCCTCAAGAGGTCCCTGAAAGAGTCGGAACCCAGACAGCTCCTACCCGAAGGTAGACAGACCTAGGTGTGGTGTGCATAAGTGTGTGTGCGCGCGCGCGTGTGTGTCTATCTGTGGTTGTGCGCGCGTGCAAGGAGAGAGGGTCTCAGCGTACCCCGCACCCTCTCTCTGGGATTCTATATTTTCCCTTCCTTTGTTCTCAAAATAGTAGCCTAGCGCGGTCTGTGCTGCCCTGAGAAGGGGTGGGGGCCGTTGCGCGCTCGCTCTTGAGCGCCTGAGTTAGCTGCAGGGTTACAAACAGTCTCTCCCTGCTCCCCCGGCCTGAATTAATGTGTTACTATTTTGGGCGCGCCAGTGTTTCCAGGGGAAACCTAATGACGCAATGACGTCAATGCAGGTCAGCAGCAGACTCTCCGGGAGGGCGGGCTGGCTCCCGGCTTTCAGGCTCGGCGCAGTCTACTGGCGGGAGGGCGCCGGCGAGGTGGCGAGGGCGGCGGGCGCGGGGGCTCGGGAGCCCCGGCCAGGCCCAGAGACCCGAGGGCGCCCCCTCCCAGAGCCCGGACCTGGGTAACTTCCCGCAGCCCGGGATGGAGTTTCTCCTTTGACAAGAGGCGGCGTGGAGGGCAAGCGGGGTAACCCCCACTCCCACTCTACCTTTATCCAGGGGGATCCAGAGGAGCCAGCAAGTCCGGACTCGCTGAGGGGGCTCCACGCCGGGCCTCCCATGCACAGGTACGCGCAGGTCCTCAGGGTGTCCCCAGCATGGGGAGGGAGACATTCACAGTCACTCCTGTCCACATTCCTCTCATGTTCTGGCACCATAACTGGGAGTTTGGTGAAAGGACAAGTGATGTCTGAGACCTACCCTTTTCGCCTGTGTTCCCCCACTCTTTCAGGGCGAAGGGGCTGCTTGTCTGCTCCTCTCCAGCACCTTCGGGAGTGGAAGGCTAGAACTGGGGTTTCCCCCTGGCCGTGTCTCTTAGAGGCACCACCCGAGGCCAGGAAGCTAAGTGGGAAAGGACGTCCAGGCCACATGGGCCGTGGGGATGCGGGACTGGAGTGGGAGCCTCAGGAGCCTGGAAGTGGGGGTGGGCATTGCCTGTGTACAGGATGTGTGTATGGGACTGCTAGGTCTGTGGCTGGTCTGGCAGTTCACTCTGTATGTCCATAGGGTATGTTTGTATGTAATCACAGAAGTCTGCTGTACATTCTTGTCAGTGCCATATGTATGAGAACACCTTTCACACCCCTATTTGTCCTGCAGCTGGGTCACCTGCCCAGAGTGTAGGGGTCCAGTGAGGGACCAGCTCAGGTCCAGGGTCTTTTCCCTGCTCATCTCCCACAATTGTCCCAGATTTCACCCTACCCCCAGCAGGGCGGTGGCTGGCTTTCACCACGCTGGCCACAGCTTCGGGTGGCAGCGGACTTCTCAAAGCTCAACCTGCCTTTTGCCCCAACTCATTTGTACCCTTGCCTCCTTGGAGCATGAGTTGAAAAGAAGGAAATCCCTTTCCATCAGCTCCCTGTCACCAGGGGTTGAAAAGGCTCAGGCCAGGCAACTGCTCACCTCCCGGCTGCTCTCTGTTTTCAGCACCAGGATCCGGACAGCTCCACTCTCAGCCCCGGCACCACCTCTGCTCAGGACCTGGGAGTGACCATTCCCTGTCCTGGCCATTCTGACCCCTCCCCTGCCCCCAGCACACACAAGTCTGGTCCTTCCACCCCATCCGGATCTCTGTCCTGTGCCCAGCCTCCTGTAGGGGCAAAAACCAGTCTGCAAAATCTCAAGCTGACTGGCAGGCATCACCATGTTGCCTGCGGCCTGGCTTCCTTCAAGGGGTAGTGACTCTGAAGAGAGGCTGCCAAGGCCTTGCTAAAAGCTCCTCTTCCTGCCTCAGTTCATTAAAATAAGGAAACAAAGCCAGATTCGTTCCCCAGAAGAGGAGCCAACTTTTAGAAGGTGCTGGTGGGGTTCAGGGTTTTCTGGATTTTTTTTTTTTTAAGAATTTATTTATTTGACAGGTAGAGATCACAAGTAGGCAGAGAGGCAGGCGGAAAGAGAGAGGTGGAAGCAGGCTCCCTGCTGAGCAGAAAGCCTGATGCAGGGGCTCAATTCCAGGACTCTGGGATCATGACCTGAGCTGAAGGCAGAGGCTTTAACCCACTGAGCCATCTAGGCACCCCGGTTCTCTGGATTTTTAAAACACAATTAGTGGCTCCTGATATCACCTTCCAGATAGTCTCACAGCCCTGCCCCATCCCTCTTTTCCTAAATCCAGGCCTCACCTGGGGGAGGGAGAGGTGGGTATGAGTCCTGTCCGCCTCTCTACTTCCCCAGCAGTCAGGGAGGGTTTGGCTAATGTCATAGCTTTAGGGGCCCCAGATAGGGGGATGTCTATGGGAGTTCTCACTACAGCTGTGGCCTGGACTGTTGAATAGGCCCCCACAGGTAACTTTTGGGGTGACAGAGCACTGCGTAGACCACTCTTGCTGGGCTGTGACCACGCAGAGACTTCTGGGTTAGCCTCCACCCCACACTTTACCCCAAATGGAATCTAGGACACAGCAAAACTACCTATGGCTCTCTCTATTCCTGGATTCCTTTGGCTGATGAAAGATGGCACTAGAATGTTGTCCCAGACACCTCTCTCTACCTTGCTCAGGTATTCTTACTCTCATCCCAACTCCTCCAGATAGAGCAGGAAGGATCTGAATGATGTCCCAGCTGGTTCAGGGATGGGTGAAGGAAGCCGAGGAGAAGTCAGCTCTTTCCATCCTGCCCCACATGCTTCAGAGACCTTTGGCAAGGTGGAGACTATGAACCCCTTTCCCTACATGAGAATCAGAACACTCTTCTTTCCTAGAAATTCTCCTCTCTTGGGCAATAGAGATTAGGCCAACCTTGTCATATCTGACCCAGGGGCAGAGCCATGTGTTGTTTTTCTCGTACTGAGCCCATAGCACTAGAGGAGGTCTGGGCCTGGGGAGGAGGGTACCTCTTTACAGAAGCTCTGGGACCTGGGGTGAGGCATACACACTGTCAGCAGGACATGGCCTTTTCTCAGAAGAAGGCATTGTTCTGCTTGCTGCAAAGCTATCAGAGTGAGGAGAGGAAAAAAAAAAATAACCCAGTCTAGGGACAAGGGAAGGAAAGGCAGTCATCCCAATCCAGTGACACTTCTTTATCATAGGGTGGAAGCCTAAGACCAGGTCCTATGACATCCTCAGTTTCCATGGGTCTCCAGGTGAGTCAAGAAACAGCTGTTTTCCCAAAAGAATTAATTTTCATGACACAGCTGTGTGTGATTCTGTTAAGGTGGTGGCAGCATGGACAAAATATGCAAACAACAAGGGGATATGCCTTCCACCAAAGAACAGTGCCCACTCCCCAGGCCCCCCACCCCCAAGTCTTTGCAGCCAAAAGTTGTTCCTCTGGAGACAGTGGAGCTGCCACCATCTGCCTAGCACCACTCTTGGCTACCTTCCCAAGCTTCCCTGGTTTGGCCTCCCTCTGTGCTCAGGTTGTGGCCTTAGGGGAAGGCTGCCAAGGTCAGGCACATACAGAGGTGTTTACCTGTGGGTCTGAGTCTGGCTTCTCTTCCAGTGGTGCAGAGCAGGGACCTAGGGAAGGTGAGGTGTCCCACCTGGCTAGAAGCCTGCACATGACATTGCCCTGGGCACTGAGGAGGTAGATCCCAGGCTTCTGAGGTTGTCCTTCTCTGACCATAGGCATCTGGGCCAGAAGACCCTGGTCCCACTCTCCGGGGTCAGAGGCACAGCAGAGCCTGGACTAACTCAGCACCACTCCCAGCACAAGGGGCCAAACTGTCCCTTCAGCCCCATGCTGATTCTTAAGCAAGTCTTTATTTTCTCCATCTGAAAAATGAGGGTTAGCTGAAGCAAGAATGGTCCCCATTGAGAGTCAACTTGTTCTGATAGTGCCTGACCCTTGCATTAGACCCTGAAATCAGAGATAATTCCCAAAGGGCTGGCTCCTAAATTATCTGGGTTCCTGAGAGGCTCAGCCTGCCATGGGGCATGGGAGAGGATGGCTCTGGGTCTGACAGTAACTTTACTGCCTCCTGGCCGTAGTCTCAGCCTCTCCCTGTGTATGGAAACCCAGGTCTCATCATTCAGAAATCAGGGACTCACTGCTATTAGAGAAATGCCCATGGGAGGCATGTGTGAGGAATAGCTCTGGACTGTCCAAAATCACACAGCTTAGAGCTTAGAGCCCCCATTCTCCCAAACAAAAAAACCAGGAGAGCTCAATGGGAAGTTTACTCTTAGAGCCAAGAATCTCGGAGTATTCCCACCTGCAAGAAATCTTGTAGAGGCCTCCTGATCACCTCACTGTCTATCAGCGGGACCCCTGGACCCAGCTTGGACCGAAAGAAGGTCCAAGCGAGCTGGGACAAGGTCACTGTGTTCCCTTCCCAATGAAAAGCTTTCCAGGGGACATGGATCTCATGCCCAAGGCCACCCTTTGGATTTTGTAGCCCTTACAGAGATGACACCAAGAGGGCTTTGCCTCAGCACAGGGAAGCAACCCCCATGGGCAGGGCTTCTTCCCCGGAGGCTGTGGGTGACAGGGTTGGTGCTGACAGTGGGTTCGGGGTTCGGGTTCGGGTTCACGGATTAGTTATTACTCTGTGCAGCATGAGAACAGAGATAAAACATCTGCCATGGCCCCTCACACAAAGTGGTTAGTCTGATGAGATACTAAGAAGATGAGTATATCAGAGGGGTGTGAGACCACTGACCCTAAGAGCTCGAGAAGACCCCAGAATGCTGTCTCCCCAAACGCTGTCTGGCCAAGTTTTATTGTCAGGATCTTAGCCTCTCCCTGTGCACATAGAAGCCCAGCACCACCATGCAGGACTACAAGGAAGACCCTCTCCCCAGAATAGGGATTTTGAGTGTAGAGCATCAGAGCCCATGGCCTTACTCAGCCCCCTGTTATGGCCATTTCCTATTCCCCTTTGGAGGAAAGAGAGACCCCCTGCTGTAGGAGAGATGGTCAAACACACCAAGCTGATAATGAACAGATGAGACCGAGGAGTTTACTAGTCACAGACGGTCACAGCATGGGGGAGGATACCACATGCCATGCAGGACCCACAAGGTTGCCCTCGGGAGCTGCCCTTGGGAGCAGGGAGCCGGCAGGGGCTTTGTTGTGCCTCCTGACTCATGCCTGAGGTTGTGATGGGCTCATTGGAATAATTCCGGGGACTGGCTGGGAGGTGAAACCCATTAGGTTGAAGACTAGGTGAGGTGCAGCTAAGGGAACTAGCTGAGTGGGGAGGCTTTCTGGCTGGGTAGGAGGCATCTGGGGAGAGCAGAGGATCTCACAGAGGCCTTTGGGATGGGAAGTTCTTGACATTTTAGACCTTTTAATACAATACCTCAGATCCTGTGCTCGTTTCATCTTGGTGCCGTCCTGTGAGATAGTTATATTTCACAGACAAAGAAATGGAGGCTCGTAATAAAGGCAAATCTGATCACATCAGGCTTTGTGCCAGCATCTCCTGACTCCATAGCTCATGCCCTCTCTGGGCTGTCCATCCATGAGAACATCTACCAACTGCAGCTGCGTCTCAAAGCAGGCACAGTGAGTGGGGCTGGCACCAGGCAACCCGGCCCTCTCCAGATGCCCTGAGAAAGCCCTTTCCCTTTTCAGGGCAGGATTCTCTGCAGCTTTGCTTCTAATTGGGTTGTAACTAGAGAGAACCTAAGACCCCCTTTGACTCCTCCGGATCCAAGACTGCCTAGTTGGTGAGTGGATTTGCATATTAAGTCATTGGCATTTCTCTTGATGGTGAAGGTGAAGACAAGGCATGGGTTGAGCTGACCCCACTGGTGGGGAAAGCTGGCTCCCAGCCTAGCTCCTTAATCACTATGTGGCTTTGGGTGAACTCATCATTCTCTGGGCTGAGACTTCTCAGCCATACTCAGAGGGGGTTGGTTGAACGCCAAGGCTCTTTCAGGTTTGTTGTGCTGTGAACCTCAAGGACTCTGACTGTAAGATATAAAACTCAATCCTTGCAGGTAGAGGCATTTGAAGCAGGTGACAGGAAGGCATTTTTGTTTCTGTAAAGCCAGGGAGAGTCATGTGGACTTTGTTCCTTGGGATGAATAGACAATAGGATGCTAAGAGTGAGTCAAGACCCTCCCCCCGTCCACAGCCCATCCTTGATTTCACCTGCCCCAGGGAATTGTTGAGTGTTGCCGGCCAAGGGCTATTTTCAGAAGATGCTTTGAGGACACAAAAATTGGTGTAATTTTGCCATTTGGGAGCCCTGAAGCTTCCCCACCCTAGACCCAGCTCAGCCAGGCAGACCCTCCTCCTCCAGGCCTCTCTCCCCAAAGCAGCACTTGCTAATCGTTTTAACTCCTTCCTTCCTCTCCTGGAGGGTTGTTGAATTTAGCAAATACATATGTAGGCTGCCCACTTAAATGTTAAGTTCAGAAAAATACAGAAAAACTTTAAATATAAATAGGTCTCAAGATTTCCCTGGGACCAAGCTCCTGGAACCTGCCCCCAGTCTTGAGGTCCTGGGTCCCTGCCGTCTGCAGGGACAAGACTGTGTCTGCTTGGTCCAGGGCATTTGTGTCTGTATATATGATGCTGATACAAGGCATAACAATAGCGGCAGCCAAGGAAATGAAGTCCAAGCTCATGCCGCTGGGGTGGTAGGCTGGACTCGAACCTTCATTTTTTGGTGTTCGTTCCGTGCCCTATGCACAGCAGCAGTGCAGATCTGCAGAGACAGCTCATAAAAGAGGAGTCTGGCACACGACTGCAGGCTCCTTGCCATGGGTCAGGAGGCAGCTATGCAGTGCGTGCCGAGAACAGCAGGGGTGCCCTGTCCCTGCACAGGGCTGACCAGCCCACCGTGCAGCATCCAGGCTGCAGGCCAGACTGCTTTGCAAGGCTTCTGCTTGATTCCATCTTTCAGTCTGCCTTCGAGCACACGTCCTCGTGACTTCCCTTCAGGTGGCCTGGACTGCTACGGGACCATCTGCTCCCTAGCTGGGCCTAGTGGGGAGCTCATGCATGACAGAGAGCTCTTCTGGCCAATGGGCCTCTGAAGCCAAGCTCATAGGTGGAGACACAAGTGGTGACCACACAGCAGAGAGATGAAGACAGGTTCCTGCGGGTACTTTTCCCACTTTCATTTGGGAAGACTCCACAAAAATTGGGGTAGGGAGGGCATGTATTTTTAACTTCATCTTAGAGGTGAAGCTAAATTAACTTCTCCAAGGTGATACAGTACATAACTGGAGAGCGAGGGCCCGCATCTACTCTATATCCTGGACTCATGATCCCTCAAATCTGCAGCCACTCCTTGGAGGCAGAGCCTGAAAACAATGGCTCTCAGCCCTGGCTGCATATTAGGTTCACCTGGGAGTTTTAAAACACACAGGTACAAACCCTAGAGATTCTAGTTAAAGTGTCTGGGTGGACCCCAGGCACCACCTGTGGGTGTTAAAAGCTCCCCAGGTGATTCTAATGAGCATCCAGGATTGAGAAGCACCCCCAAGGAAGTAAGACATGGTACGGGATAGGGGTTCCCCACTTTACTGCACACTGGAATCACCAGGGAATCTTTGAAATATTGCCACCTGGCTCCCTCCCCAGATACTCTGATTTAATATAGCATGTACCCTGGGCATTAGGATATATTTTTTAAAGCTCTACAGGTGATTCTTTTTTTTGTTTTTAAGATTTTATTTATTTATTTGACAGACAGAGATCACAAATAGGCAGAGAGGCAGGCAGAGAGAGAGGAGGAAGCAGGCTCCCCGCTGAGCGGAGAGCCCGATGTGGGGCTCGATCCCAGGACCCTAGGATCATGACCCGAGCTGAAGGCAGAGGCTTTAACCCACTGAGCCACCCAGGCGCCCCTCTACAGGTGATTCTAACAGCAGCCAAGTTTGGAAACCACTGGTATGGGATAGGGCTCCTCCGAGCATGGTCTGCAGACCAGCAGCAACAAGACCACTTGGGGATGTGTTAGCACTGCAGGATCTCAGGACCACTCTGGACCCAGAATCTGCATTTTAAGAAGTAATTTGTATGCACATTCAAATTTGGTCTGGGAAATGTTGTGATGAAGAGGCAGGCGAGGGTATGATTTTTTAAATCAAAACATCTGCTCATTCTTTTCTTTCATCATTTACGTATATTCACAAAGCACTTGCTATGTGCTAGCAAGTGCTGGACACTGCTTATTCAAAGACAAATAAGGAGGCTGGGCTGAGACAAGAACAGAGAGCTATCAGAACACAAGGTTGTGCATGAGCGTAAAGGGCACACGATACAAGACTACAGGAAATGATGCCTCTCACTGTCTGAGAAGCAAAGGACTCATCTTGGAGGGCAGGTGTGTTCAGAGATTATGGGGGCTCTGTAGAGGTGGACATGCTGGATGGGATAGAGTGTTGTGTGCCCTTCTGAGGAGCTTTAGCTTTTGCTGTGGATGATGAAGGGCCTGTGGAGGATTTAGCTAAGAAGGAATAGAATGTCAGGACTCAGATTGGTCTTCTAAAGAGAACTTTGGAAATACAACAGGAGAAACTGGACTAGAGGGAACCTCGTGGCCACGGAGACCAAATGGGACTGTTAGACAACTAAGAGTCTAAAGATGGGGTCGGGAGAAGAGGACCAGGCTTGAAAGATGGTCCTGAATGAAGATCCATAGGATTGAGGGGCAGATTGCATATGAGGTGGGAAGGAGAGAAGTTGAACATGACCCTCAGGTGTGTGGTTTGGGCAGTTAGGGGGAGGGGACACCATTCCATGGGATAAAGGACACAGGAGGCAGAGCAAGTTTGGACAGGCTGAGAGGCAGCTGTTTTTTTTCCAGTGGAGCTAAAAGGGGAAGTTGAGGTTGGTGGTACATCTGGGGGCCAACAGTATCCAAAGGTTGTTGAAGCCATAAGAGTGAGTGAAATCACTTAAATATGGAAAGGGAGAAGAGGGGAACCTTGGGGCTTTACTATGTAAGAGGTGATAGGAAGAGGAGGAAAGAAAGGGGGAAGGAGGATGTAGATATGGGAAGGATCCATCAAAGACAGACTTGAAAGAATGGATCAGAAAAGGAAAAAGAGAAATGCCTGGGTGGATCAATCAGTTAAGCAGCCAGCTCTTGATTTTGGCTCAGGTCCTGATCTCAGTGTCCTGAGATCAAGCCTTGCATCAGGCTTCCTGCTCAGTGGAAAGTCTCCTTCTTCTTCTCCCTCTGACCCTCCTCCCTGCTTGTGTTCTCTCTCTGTCTCAAATAAATAAAATATTTTTAAATGAATAAAATAAAATAAAGACAGACATTCAGGAAAAAGAGTATAGTTCGTGGAGTAAAAATGCTGCAGAGAATTTAGAAGATGGAAACTGAAAATAGGAGTTGATAATTAGGCCATTAGTGAACCCGTGATCCAGTGGCATGGTGATGAGGAGGGCCAGACTGCAGTGGTCAAGGGTACTGAAAAAGAGGACACAGGAAGTGTAGATTAATCTCCAGCATTGGTGGGAAGAGAGGGAGAGATAGAGCAATGGTTTAGAAGGGAAGTAGGACAAAAGGGTTTCTGTTTCCTGCTTAACTTGGAGAAGATGAGGCAGCTTCTGAGCTAAGAGGAAAGTTAAAAGTGGTTAAAGATGCAGAGGGAGAGACGATAACTAGAGGGATCTTAGAGGCACCAGGGAGACATGTGATTCAGAACAGAGAGGGGGATTCATCTTGGAGAGGAGAGGAACATTCAAGTAGTTCCCATTAATGTTCTCTATGTTCTCTGATCAGAGGCAAGTCATCTCCTGACACCAGGACAAAGTAGTTGGCCGGGCAGCCTTGTGAACACCAGAGTTCTGGGGAGGAGGAGAGAAGAGGTAGAACCAGCCAGGTGGGAGACCCACATCAGCAGTGTCTCCCTGCTGCACAACATTGAATATTTCCCAGCCATAGTAGCCCAAGTGAGGAGAATAATGATGGTTGGTTTCCTTCAGTTTTGGAAACTGGTTAGGCTCAAGGGCAAGTGAGGAAGGGCATCCAGGGCACTGCAGAGAATGAGAATGTTGACACCATCATTTTGGGGGTCATGTTTTCCTGCCCTTCTCAGGAAGGTCAAATGCAGGTGCCGTCAGTCATACCCATTCAGTGAACCTCCTTCATGGGGGTGGGACTCATGGAGCTGCTGGTATCTTGGCTGACCTGGTTCTGTTTGCAAAGAGGAAGACCCCACAGATGCCAGAGGTAGTGGCTGCTCTATATCCACCAGACCAGGTAGCTCTAGAGACTAGGAAATGCCAGATTCACCTGTCCTCCTGCTGACTGCCCAGCTCCTGAAGGAATCAGACAATCCAAGGGTTGGAAGGAAGCTTAGCAATCCTCTAGTCCAGTGGTTCGGAAGCAGTGACACTTTGGGCATTTTGGAAACATAGAGGGGGGAGTATTTTTGACTGTCACAATGATTAGAGGAACACTACTGACACTGAGTAGGGGGAGGGCAGATACGGCCATCCTCTTGTAATGCAAGAGACAGTCCCGCACAGAAAAGGCTTGTCCCGTATCTCCCATAGCTTTCATATGCCTTGCTAAGCAGTAGGAACCTGTTCATAATTATCTTTGAACTGTGGTGTACATATAAACACAGTTGTTAAGAACGTTTCCATACATAATCCGCAGACTGTATTTCACAACTTCACTGAGAGCTGTGTGTCCATTTGAAAAATCCCATCTCTGAAGGCAAAGCTCCCCACAGGAATTGAGCATCAAAACACACACCTGTATTCATGTGCATTGGCACCCGTTGCATTCATAATGATTCTACAATATAGATGCAAGCATCTAGTTCTTTCCTTCTGTTACGCATCATCATGCCTGAGTATTTACGTTGAAACACATATTCCTAGATCATGTCCTTTTTATTTTTTATTTCAATTAGGGAATTGTATTAATTAAAAAAAATATGTTACTTTTGGGGCACCTTGGTGGCTTAGTGGGTTAAAGCCTCTGCCTTCGGCTCGGGTCATGATCTCAGGGTCCTGGGGTTGAGCCCTGCATCGGGCTCTCTGCTCAGCAGGGAGCCTGCTTCCCTTCCTCTCTGTCTGCCTGCCTCTCTGCCTCCTAGTGATCTCTCTCTCTCTTTGTCAAATAAATAAATAAAATCTTTAAAAAAATATGTTACTTTTAAGAATAGGTTTTACTTTATTATTTTCTTTTAGCATAATAAAGAGGGTTTTATAAATTATTTGCTATAAAAGAGGGTGTTATAATAATAGAATTTTTTTAAAATTACTAAAATATTTTATAGAATTTAAAAATTTTTTAATAGAATTAAAAATAGACTTTTAAAAACATCCAGTCCTATCTCTTGACCAGTGAGTTGAATTCTCTCTGCAGCAACTCTAACTGCTGTTTGTCCAGATCTGCTTGGACATTTCCAGGGCAGTGAACTCATTACCTCTCTGGGTAGTCTGTCCTGTCATCAGAAAGCTGGCTGAGCTGGAAGGCAAAAGAAGTGAGTACGTGTAAGGAGCTAAACCTGTCATTGAGTATTTTCCACCCTCTTACTTGCCCTATTCGTGTCCTCCGAAGCCACATGGAAAGTGTCAGTCCTTCTATATGAGATCTCCCTGATATTTGTAGGTGTAGAATGTCCATCCCCCTACATCCCCACCATCCTTTTCTTCTTCTCCAGAAGGAGTGTTTATAATGCCTCACCATTTTGGATGTGACATGATTTTTGTGTACTTTGTTATCCTGGTCAAGCAGGCACTGTAGTAATCATGAGGGATTCAGAGAGAGCAGAAGATTCCCTTCCATTCATGGATGGTTCAGACTGTTGACTGATGCCATTCGCTATGCTTAGCTCTGGAGACACAGAGATGGTTGAGAAAAGCTGTTGTCCATAAGGGCTCCGACAGTGGTGAAACAGTCACATGAAATGGCAGATGAACATATTCCTATCTCCCTTCTCTCTCAAGACCCATATAGACTTAAAGGAAGGGGATTTTGTTTAAAAAATATTAGCAGACAATGATGAGGAGAGACCATCAACAGATGAGAGGTTTCCATAAGATTCTAGAAGACTAAGAGTAGGTGAAGGTATGGAGTGGTCTAGCAGAAGAGTGGAGAGCATGTGAGCTTACAGTGCTCAGAGAAATGGATGTGGAACAGAAGAGGCTTATCTGACCCTGGAGAACCCCTGATAACCAGTCCCCATAGGGCCAGCTGTGCCAAAAGGCAAGAATGAGATCTGGTACCAGAAAAGGGAGATTCATTGAAAGTCTGCTTATATGAGAGTTGACCCCTGCCACCAAGCAAAATATTTACAGCCAGGACACTAGAGATTTCTTCTCAGAAAAGTTGAGTGGTTCAAGAAAACAGGCATGTGAAGGTCCCCACATAAAAACCAGTTCCAACTAAGAACCCAAAACCTAACTCAGCCACTGAGGAAAGCCCACCCATGCGCACACCACTCCCAAATGACATTTCAATGTCTTATTCTTAAATGTGTGGATGGATAAAGATAATCCACCCTGAGGAGAGTCTCCAACACAATGAAACTGAAACAGAAAAAGAAGACCCCTGAGGAAATGGGAAAAACATAAGAAACCAAACCAAAACAAGCGGAACCTCTAATAAATGTCCATGGAGACAGGAACAAAGAGGAAAACTTAGAGGACAAGACAGTGTTCTTGAAAGTAAAAATGTTTTGAAAATGACAGCCAAAACAAAACATTCAGGAGAATTGAAGCTAAGATGAAGGAAATCTCCTGGAAAGTAGAAGATGTAAATTCAATAGAATTGGCGCATGAATTTGAGGGAATGTCCCAAAAAGCAGACAAGCAAGACTGATGGAAAAGATGATAGAAATGAAAAGTGAATCAATTTGGTAGGTTCAGATTAGACTAAGAGGAGTTCCAGAAACGGAGACCAGAGAATATCAAGGGCAGAAAACCCAAATCAATAATACAGAAAAATTCTCAGTCCAAAAGTGTAGAGGTCAGTACAGAGCTCACCGAGTCCATTCTAGGGCAAAGAATAAAAATAGACCCACAACAGTGTATGTCCACCTAAAATTTCATCAGAATAGGGGGCAAATAAAATAACGAAAAAATGTTCAGAGAGAAAACATAAAATCTCAGTGAACATTTCAGTGGCATGAGAATTCCAAACGGCAGCACCAGATCCCAGAGTAGAGGAACCAGACCTTCAGAACTAAGAGAGAAGGTAATTTTAACCCAGATTTCAACTATCAGACAAATTTTCTCAAGCATCAGAGCTAAAAAAAAGAAAAAGAGATATTTTTCAGGTATATAAGGACTTAGCACCCCACTTAAGGAAGTTATGGATAATGTGCCCCACAAAATAAAGAAATGAGGCAAGAAAGGCAGAGAGGAAACTTGGGAAACAGCGGCTCCAATCTGGAGAGCAGTCAGAAGCCCCAGGCTGATAGCTGTGAAGTGGGCCCAGGGAACTGTGTGCAGCCTGGAGCCTGAGGACAGGGGGCTCGTGGCAGCGGTCTCCTGGTAAAAGGGAGATTCCATGAGGCATCTGGGTGTGGAGCTTCTGAAGAAGGCAGGAAAAATGTTTACAGGGGATCATGACAAAAATAAAATAAAGACAGTTAGAAATTCCTAGAAAAACAAAAACCTACACAGGCAAATAGAATTAAACCTTTGTACCCCAGTGGAGTCTACAAAGGTCATGTTTACGTGATCACAATAATGTAAACACTATTTGGGGCACTTGGGTGGCTCAGTCAGTTAAGCATCTGCCTTCGGCTCAGGTCATGATCTCAGGGTCCTGGGATCGAGTCCTGCATTGGGCTCCTTGCTCAGCAGGGAGTCTGTATCTCCCTCTGTCTGCTGTTCCCCCTGCTTGTGCTCTCTCTCTCCCTAACAAATAAACAAATAAAATCTTTTTTTTTAAAGATTTATTTATTTATTTATTTGATGGACAGAGATCACAAGTAGGCAGAGAGGCAGGCAGAGAGAGAGAGAGAGGAGGAAGTAGGCTCCCCGCTGAGCAGAGAGCCCAATGCGGGACTCTATCCCAGGACCCTGAGATCATGACCTGAGCCGAAGGCAGAGGTTCAACCCACTGAGCCACCCAGGCACCCAACAAATAAAATCTTTAAAAAAAAAAAGTAAACATTATTTAACCAAAGATGGTGATAGAATGGGAGAGGCCAGGTGTGGACAGTACAATAGAACTGAACCCTCATCGGTTATATAAGAGGTAAAAATGATGAATAAATTTGATAAATCAAGACATAATTTTTTAAGTATGTATATAGAGACATGAAAGTAAATACCAAAAGAAATGACTCAGAGAATTAAAAATGGTTGCCTCCAGAAAGTGAGACTGGGGCTGGGAGAGGTCGCCCTGGGTTGGCTTCTATTCATTTTCAGCCTTTTGATACAATTTGCTTTTTTAACCACATGAACATAATGGTTTCATATGTGCGCCCGCACACATATGTGCATGTACACACTCATTCATTCATTCATTCTTTCAAAACCCTCAAGTCAAAATGCAGTAAGTGGTGACCAGCTTTCTTTTTGAGTAAAGATGTGCACAAGGTAGACCCAGAGGCTGGAGCATGGTTAGGATGACCAGCACAGGCTTCAGTATTGCTAGAACAGAGAGCCCAAAATGGGCTGTGGGCAAATCAAAGATGGCTGGAAGGGGCCAGGCCACAGGACCGCTATAGACTCTGTTAGGAGCTTGGACTTCATCCTGGTGTCCGTGGGGAGCTGCTTATTTTAAGAAAAGTGACATGGTGACAAGGTTTTGGAAATACACCTTGAAAGCAATAATTCTGCAAGCTGGATCTGGAAGAGACAGGAATAGAGAAGGAAAGTCCATGTAGAAGGAGACCATTGTCAGGACCCAGGCAAGGAGTATATGAAGTACTGAATCCAGACTATGGGCGGGGTGAAGGGAGGCAAATTAAAACAAATATTTGGAAGGTGAATGTGGCAGGACTTAATTGGCTGAAGGATGGGGTGAGGAAGAGGGAGGGAGGGAGAGATGGGCAGATGGTGACACATCTCACTAAGATGAGGCACAGGTTTGGTGGTTGAGATGGTTGGTTTGGTTTTGAATGTGCTGAGTTGAGGGGCTTGCAGGAGACCCAAGTGGGGATGTCTAGGACACTGTTGAGTATATAAATGGGTGCTCTGGGGATAGGTCAGTCCTAGAGCTGTGGACTTGGGAGCCGTCAGCCTGTGGTGGACAATCAGGGTGGTCACCCAAAGAAAGCATCCAGTGAGTAAAGCAGGGGATCAAAGACAAAAGTCTAGATTTTAGCATTTTTCTAAAGATTTTATTTATTTATTAGAGAGAGTGCGTAAGCACAGGCAGACAGAGAGGCAGGCAGAGGCAGAGAGAGAAGCAGGCTCCCTGCCGAGCAAGGGGCCCGATGTGGGACTTGATCCCAGGATGCTGGGATCATGACATGAGCTGAAGGCAGCCGCTTAACCAACTGAGCCACCCAGGCGTCCCTAGATTTTAGCATTTTAAGGGGCAGGCTGATAATGCCCTGGATAATTTGAATATCTTTTCATATATTCATGAGCCATTTTTATTTCCTCTTCTGTAGTATACTTATTTTGTGTTTTGATTATTTTCCTATTTATTTGAAAGCAAATCCATCATCTAATTTAATGATGAAATTATAGAAAGATTCCCATTAGACTAAGGAGCAGTTAAATGAAGTATTAACTAAAGCAGTTAAATAAGGGAAAGAAATGAAGCACCAAATTAGAAAATAGGAAGTAAAATTGTATCATTAATGTAAAAATGATGTGATTACATAACTTGAAAACCCAGGAGAATCAATGCAAAAAGGTGCAAATAGTAAAAATTCTATGGGATTGCTGATGTAAAATTAAAATGTCAAGTTAATAGCATTCCTATATAAAACAATCAGAAGTTAATACAATGGAAGGGAAAACCTGATTGCATTAGCAATAGAGGCTAAGGTTCATATGAAAAAAAAATTTTTTTTTTCTTTTAGAGAGAGAGAGAGCAAGCACAGGCAGACAGAGAGGCAGGCAGAGGCAGAGGGAGAAGCAGGCCCCCCGCCGAGCAAGGAGCCCGATGTGGGACTCGATCCCAGGACGCTGGGATCATGACCTGAGCCGAAGGCAGCCGCTTAACCAACTGAGCCACCCAGGCGTCCCCATATGAAAATTTTTTTTAAAGATTTGTTTATTTTAGAGAGAAGGAGAGAGTGGGGGAAGGGGCAGAGGGAGAGGGGGAATCTCAAGCAGACCCCAGGCTGAGCACAGAGCCTGACTTGGGGCTCCATCCCAGGACCCTGAGATCACAACCTGAGCTGAAACCAAGAGTAGGTCTCTTAAATGACTGCACCACCCAGGTGCACCCAAATGAAGAATTTTAAAACATTTTCAGAGAATACAATAAGAGAACTCACCAGATGGAGTTGAAGGACCTTCTTGGATTGAAATGTTGATCTTAAGTGCTATGATGATGTTAGTTCTTCCTAAATTATGTTTTACCATGAAATATCTAGATAATACTTGGATAATCCTTTTATTAAAACCAGACAAACTTATTCTCTTATGCATATGGAAGAATCAACATGCACAAGTAGCCAGGAAATTCTCTTGAAGAGGAGCCTCGAGACGAGATCAATTCTCATATGAAAACGTAATGAAAATAGAGAGGTACTGGCAAATATTTAGTGAGGTCAATAGAAGAGAAGGAAGAGGTCAGAAACAGGCCCAAATTTTTGTGGGAATTTGGAATAACAGAAAATGGCATTTCATGTTAGAAGGGAAAAGGCAGATGCTTCAATGAATAAAAGTTGATTCCTGTTTCACTCTTTACATCAAAATAATGGAGCAAGTATGTAAAATTAAAGCTGAAGGCATAAAAACACTAGAATAAAATATGGAGCATTACAAAATGTGTATGTAATTGTACATATAAACATACATATCTTGGAGGAGGGGAGATCTTAGGAAACCACGCAACAAGAGATCTCTTAAAACAATTATATAAAAATAACATGCATCTGCATTGGAAAAAGTGCATACCAAAAGGAAAAACAACAAATGATAAATTGCAAAAAAGACACTTGCAAATGTATGTTGCAGACAAATGCCTACTTTTTCTATATAAAGAGTCCCTATAAATCATAAAAAATGAAAATTTTAGAAGAAATGAGAAATGGGCCAAGGATACGAATGATGTTCATAAAGAAAAATTCTTTGTTCTTATACATGTGAAAAGATGTTCAACCTCACTTATAATGAGGAAATGCAAATTAAAATTGCAATGAGATGTCATTTTTTAAAAAAGATTTTATTTATTTATTTGACAGACAGAGATTACAAACAAGCAGAGGGAGAGGAGGAAGAGGAGGAAGCAGGCTTCCCGCTGAGCAGAGAGCCCTGGGATCATGACCTGAGCTGAAGGCAGAGGCTTTAACTCACTGAGCCACCTAGGCGCCCCTTTCCTTCCTTTTTTAAAAACAAATAATTTTATTCTTCTAAAAATAAATGTAATATTTGTTTCTCATAAAAAAATAATCTGAATTTATAGAAAGAGGTTAAGAAAAAAAGACCAAAATACCTTCAGTCTTATCACTCAGAAATCACCATTAACATTTGGTATACATTCTTGCAGATAGTTTTCTTGACCCTTTTTTTAAAAATGGTGTTCTACTTTGTACAGTTTTCAATCTGATTTCCCTCACTCACCAGCACCTCTTTTCATATCATTAATTGTAGATCTACATCATCATTTTCAATGCGTGAATACATCCTAATTCACTTAAGCTATCTGCTAACTAATATTTGGGGCATTTCTAAAGTTTTACGGTTGTAAACAACAATGTGATAAACACACATGTACAAACAGCTTTGTGAACTTTTTTTGAGTGTTTATATTTATAAGAAAAATTATTTTAAAATTGAATTGGTTTTTTTTTTAAGATTTTATTTATTTATTTGTCAGAGAGACTGAGCACAGGCAGACAGAGTGGCAGGCAGAGGCAGAGAGAGAAGCAGGCTCCCTGCCGAGCAAGGAGCCCGATGTGGGACTTGATCCCAGGACACTGGGATCATGACCTGAGCCGAAGGCAGCTGCTTAACCAACTGAGCCACCCAGGCGTCCCTAAAATTGAATTGTTGAGGGGTGCCTGGGTGGCTCAGTTGGTTAAGCATCCAACGCTTGGTTTCTACTCAGGTCCTGATCTTGGGGTTGTGAGATAGAGCCTCACCTTGACTCTGTGCTCAGTGCAGTCTGCTTGGGGTTCTTTACTTCCTCCCCTCCCTCCCCTTCTTCCCTTCCCTACCTCCCCTGCACATGCATGCGCGCGCACACACACACACGCACACATGCATACACATGAGAGCATAAGCACACTCTCTTTCTCTCAAATACATAAGTAAAGAAAATCTTTTTAAAAAGTTGAATGGTTAAGTAAAGCATATGCACATTTTAAAGGCCCCTTGTTGAATTGCTCCCAGAGCAGATGGAATAGTTTACCGTCCATCCCATACAGGAGAGGACCCCCTTACATCTTCTCCTGCCTTAAGCATTATCAATCTTTTTAATCTTTGCTATTGTTACCAGTTGAAAAGTAAACCTCTTTTCTAAAAAAAAAAAAAAAAAAAAGAGTTGCATTTCTTTGATTGCTAGTGTCATCGAACATCTTTTTAATACAGACAGTGCCAGTTTCTAAATGACATAGTTATTTTCCTATTGGAATGGTCAAAATTCATATTGCTTTCTGAAAATTTATATATTAAAGCAGTGGATCTTTGTGTGTCATATTGCAAATATTTTTTTAGTTTGCATTTGGGTTTTTTTGTTTTGTTTTGTTTTTTTAAGCTTTTATTTATTTATTTGACAGACAGAGATCACAAGTAGGCAGAGAGGCAGGCAGAGAGAGAGGAGGAAGCAGGTTCCCTGTTGAGCAGAGAGCGGGATGCGGGGCTCGATCCCAGGACCCTGACATCATGACCTGAGCCAAAGGCAGAGGCTTAACCCACTGAGCCACCCAGGCGCCCCTTTAGTTTGCATTTGTAATGTATATAATGTTTAAAACTTTTTCTTTTGGAAATTTTATTTTTTTAAATTATTTTTATTAACACATAATGTATTATTTGCCCCATGGGTACAGGTCTGTGAATCATCAGGCTTACACACCTCACAGCATTCACCAGAGCACATACCCTCCCCAGTGTCCATAACCCAGCCACCCCCTCCCCCCCAGCAACCCTCAGTTTGTTTTATGAGATTTAGAGTCTCTTACGGTTTGTCTCCCTACTGATCCCATCTTATTTTATTTTTTCCTTCCCTACCACCCAAACCCCCACTCTGCCTCTCAACTTCTTTTGGAAATTTTCAAACATATATAAAAGAACAGTAAAGTGAAACTCTGCATATACCCATCACCAGCTTCAACCATGATCACCATATAATATAGCTAGTTTGTTTTATCTCTATCCTCCCACTTGAAGCAAATCCCAGGCATCGTATTATTTCATTTGTAAATGTTTCAATTATATAGTGTCTTTGACATATGGAAATTTTTAATATTTCGGTAAATCAAATCCAATCAGAAAACAGTCTTCTTCCCAGCATCTTTGCTAGAATAGCACTTTCTTTCCCCCACTGACTTGGAATGCCAATTGGGTTTTCTATTCTGTTCCTCCGATCTTTCCATTTTTTCTGACGCTGATACCTTACTGCTGTAATTACAGAGCTCTGAGATATATTTGTTCACATTCGATATGACAGGCATCAGGAGACGCTCAAATTCAGGCTTTTTTCTTCAAATTTTCTTCTCTATTTCCTCACATTTATTCAGCCAGATTAATGTAAGATTTATTTTATCAACTTCTCTTCAAAAACTCAATGAGATTTGATTGCAATTATGGAAGGTGCACAGATGAGTCTGGGGAACACTGACACTTTGATGACATCAAGTCTTCTTCTCTTGAAACCAAGTATGGCCCCCGTTCAGGAAAGTATGAGATCTTTTCTTTACGAGGTCCTGCACTCCTCTTGTTAAGATTCTTCCCTAATATTTTATATTTTCATTGCTATCGTGAATGCAACCCTTTTACCTATTATATTTTCTAACTGGTTGTTACCACTATATAGAAAAGCTAGTTTTTTAAAAAGCCTTATTAAACTCTCTTATTAATTATAATGATTTTCACTTAATACTCAAGTTCTACAGAGTATATCAGGTTTTCGACTCTCCTTGTCCAATAATTTTATCACTCACTTTTCTTTTTTCCTTGTGGTTGACTAGAACTTCTTTACACACAATATCTAATGACAGCAGTAACCAAGGAGGTCCCTGTGGCTTGTGGGGTAGTGTTTCATCTTTAAGCATGACATTAGTTCCTGGTTTAGATATGCTTTTTATCCCATTTTGGAATTACCTTCCCATTCCCAGTTTTTTAAGAGGGTTCTCAAAAAATATACATACTCTACTTAATCAAATCCCTTGGGGCATCTGTCAAATGATCCTATGATTTTCTTCTTTAATCTATTCACGAGATAAGCCGCATTAATAGATTCCTTAATGACGGTCCTCCAATTCCTGGAATAAACTTTACTTTGGCACTTATACTGTTTTTATTGCTCTTCTGCTGGATTCTATTTGTAATATTTTTTCCCATTGACGTTGGTATGTGAGGCTGCAGATGACTCTTCCAAAAATCTCCGCTGTGAAGGGGAGGAAAGAGAACCGGAAAGCTAGAGACTAAGAATGAAGGAACTCTGTGTCGGGCATCTTACTGGGCTTTGGGGACATAGCTGGGAGAGAGGGAGAGCTTGAGGGATTAAGAGAAGGAGAATGTAACTGACAGAGCGAGGTGCCAGTGGAGAGCCCAGGTGG